>JACGWL010000602.1:0-150101 GCA_034509725.1 Sesamum angolense
ACCAACAGGCCAAATTAGGAATCACTTGATTCCTCTCAGACTGAACAACTTCTTGGTACAACCATTCCACACCACTCCTCACCTGTTCGTTAGCCCTCTTTTTGTCAAAGGTCTGATTATCAAAATGGAACGAAAACGAGAGGGCTTTGCATGCTAACGGGAAGCACAATTGAAGCTCTACCTCCACCCATTAGGAAGAGAGATGCACCCATCCCTAATAGGCACCCACTCCACATATGAGTTTGCGAATTCCTTAGATCCACACCGGCATACACCCTCAACCTTGTCTCATCTCCCATAATTCCTTCAATGAAGATTTTGTGTGGGAATTGTAGAGGGGCCGACATACTGAATTTATTGTGGCTGCTAGGGACTTAATACAGAGGTACCACCCATAGGTTTCATTGTCATGGACACACATCTACAGGCTGATCGTGCTCAAGTGATCATTCAACGCCTTCCATTTTCATCTTCAATGGTTACGCCTGCACTCGATTTGACTGGTGGTATCTTGGTTTTGTGGCATGCAACAAAGGTTAAATATTCATCAGTTTCTGTTGAATGCTCAAATGATTCATTCATATGGAGATTGAGTTTCCCAACTTGGCTAACCCGTTTCTCTTGACTGTTATTTACAACTACCCTCAGGCTCACCTTCAGCATCAGGTATGGAGTACCTTATGTAGCATTAATTCCAATAGTTCTGATTTACTGTGGCTTATTTTAGGTGATTTTAATAATTTGTTACGTCCACATGAAAAACTGGGCGGAAGATTTCTGCATGCTTAATCTGATCTTTTCAATTAATGCATACAAGCATGTAAAATGTTTGATTTAGGGATTAGTAGTCATCCATTTACCTGGAGCAATAGACAGTTTGGTAAGTCATATATATGTGAACGACTTGATCATTCTTTTGCTAATCTTGCATGAATTAATATGTTTCCACATGCTGTGGCGACACATTTAATGTCGGTTTTTTCAGACCACTCCCATATTTTACTAAATTTAAAATCAACTATTTCTAAACCCCCTCCCTTATTTTACTTCGAAAACGCTTGGACATGCCATGCAAGTTATCGTAATTTGGTTTTGCAAAGTTGGTTACCTTATAACTTTTTTCCATGGATTTGGGTTTCCAGATTAACTGTATTAGACTTGATGCTAGATCTCTTAAATGGAAGAGTCAAATATTTGGGAATTTAGACTTTAAATCATTATTGGACAAAATTGACCAAATTCGTCTTGATTTTTTCTAATCCTACTAATATTTTAATTGTGCAAGGAGCTAAATTACTTTACCAATTAGAACTTTTACCATTAACAAAGAAATTTTTTTGGGAACCAAGGGCTAAGGCCCACTGAATACAATTTGGGGACATGAATACCAGTTATTTTCATGTTTTCGCTAGTTATCGACGCCGAACAAATTTGATCCACGGTATTAAATCTTCAGATAATATGTGGATCCATGAGCCATTCCAGATTGTTGCGGCTTTTCAATTATTTTTCCAAAATTTAACTTCTTGCTCTAGGACAAATACTGAATCTCCATATTTTGATTTTTTAGATGGCCTTATAACTCAGTTGTCTTTGGCTCAACAAGAAATGTTGGTTTCACCAATTACAGACTTAGAAATTTTAGCAGGTCTTAAATAGATTGGGCACAATAAGTCCCCTGGCCCGGATGAGTTGAATTCATATTTTTTTCTAACATTTTGGGATATTGTTGGCTCCCAAGTTAGTACATTAATTAAAAAGTTTTTTGATACTGAAAACTTACCTATTTACTTTAATCATACTAATTTGGTGGTTATTCCGAAACGTTCTAATCCTTCTTTGCATACACATTATAGGCCTATTATTTTATGCAATACTATTTATAAGACTATTTTCAATATTCTGTAAATAGAATGCGGTTGTTAATGAATTCTTTAATTTCACCAAACCAAAATGTATTTTTGCCTAAAATATTGATTAGTGAGCATGAAATGCTTCACACCATGAAATCTAAACGAACTAAGCAATGGTATATGGCATTAAAACGTGATTTGAAAAAGGTTTATGATAAATTGGATTGGAAATATATAAACGTGATATTATATAAGTATAATTTCCCTATTCCTTTTATAAATTGGGTTTATACTTGCATTTCTACGGTTTAATAATCTATCTTTATTAATGGTATCCTCACAATGGGCTCCATCTAGGGGTATACGACAAGGTGATCATTATTGGATCATCTTTTTATTCGTTGTCTTGAATCATTAATTCAAAAAATTATCTTTGATTGTCAAAATAATAAAGTCGATGCTTTAAGCCCAAGCAAAAATGCACCAAAAGTACCTATTCTTTGCTATGCTGACGATTGTCTTTTTTTTTTTTTTTTTTTTTTTTCTAAAGCCAATCATAAATATGTGATATATATCCAGAATGTGTTGCATATGTTTTCTACTCTATCTTGACAAACAGTTTGTTGGGAAAAGTCCAAATTTTTAGTCTCTCTAAATACCCCATTTCATGTCGAACATAAGCTTTCCCCCAGAGATCATTTCTCGATTCCTCTATCCCATCATGTCTATCATGTAGTTGATACAACAACTTAGTTATTAAACTAGTCAAGTGGTGGTCTTGGCCATATGGAGATCGTTTGGTCAAGAGGGTGAAGCTGTTGACAACCGAATGGTACAAAATTATCTACTTGACTTGAAGAAATTAGACACCTCGTTCCACTCATGCACCAGATATAGTGTCACTTTTCTCAAGATAAAACGGTAAAAGAATTTTAACTTTTGTACATGCTGAAATCCACCTTCAATACTTAATCACTGGAAAACGAAAGTAAAACCCAAGATATAGGGAGAGAGCGAGCGAATAGTTTGTGTAGTTGTGTGTTCTCCTCCTTGTGAAACTATGTATAGTGAGACAATACTTGAATACCATTAATACAACATTAACATTGGGAAAAAAAAAATGACGAATTTCTTATCAAGTCAATACTTGAATTTCTTATCCGCCAAACCATTCATAGTCCATTTAAGTTTCTGATTTTCCTCCTCTACTTGTCAGCTCTCATCTTAGACCAATGGTAGTAGTAAGCTTGCCTCGAGAGATGATTTCTCAATTCCTCCATATATCATGTCTATCAAGTAGTTGTCACTGCAACTCAGTTGTTAGACTTGTCAAGTGGTAGTCTAGCTTGATGGAGATCGTCAGGTACTTGGTTGAGAATGAAGCCACTGACAATTGAATCGTAGAAAATTATTTACTTGTCTTGAAGAAATTAGATGCCCTATTCAAGTTGTGCACCGAGTACAACACTACTTCTCTCAGGATAATATGGTTATAGAATTTCAACTTTTGCACAATGCTGAAATCCACCTCGAACACTCAGTCGCCAAAAACCTAAAGTAAAACCCAAAACAAATGAGGTTAAAAATTATTTAAAAATTAATAATTCTTTTAAAAAAAAAAATAAAAAATTTGGGACTGGTTTTAGGATGTCTAGCCATCGCAAAGTGTAAGAAATGTCAAGCCTATTGCAAAACTACAACATCATTGCAATTAATTCCATCCTAAATATACCAATTGAAAGGGCAAAATATTTTTTTAGTCCCACAAATAAGGGTATAATTTTTTTCACAATTATGGCTGGTAATGCTTTTAGTACCATAAAACTCAAAATCATATATTTTTATTCTCAAAAATATGATTTTGGGCCTTTTTAGTTCTAAAATTACAAAATTGTTTTTAGTCCCAAACAATGCCTTTTTAGTCATAAATCCACAACGCACATGACGTTTTGGGACTAACAATACGTGATTATGAGTTTTATGGGACTAAAAGCGATAGATACAATAGTTGTGATATCAAAATAAATTCTGCCCTTATTTTATGGGAATAAAAAAGCATTTTTCCCTTAATTTGAATCTTGTTCAGCTATCACAGAAATCATCCAAATTTTGTGATGTTCAACCACCAGAATAAGCCATCACTAATTTGCACATGGGAATCTTCTTATATACAACGGTACATCTCAATTATACTAATTAATAAACAAAATAGTCATTCCAATTATGTTAGAAAGAACGTCGCAATAGACGACTAAAATTGTTCGTCAAACAGATGGGGATTGCGACGAGGTTCTGCTTTTCATTCAAAATTCTGGGACGACTTCTTTTTCACCATTACAAATACTTTTCGATGGGATCTATTGCACGACTTTGTGACCATCAAGAAAAGCAACACAATTTTTTTTTTTGCTTTAACTTTCTTAGAAAATTCATTGCAAAAAGCCGTCGCAAGTAGCATTTTTTTTTTCTGGTATCAGACAACTTTGGATTTATTCATTATCAAGAATTAGGTAAATTTCAACTAGGCTTGTCAATGGATAGGTGCGTAATATCCTATTCATACCCAGCAAATATCCATAATAGTTATGTATAAAGCTTACCCCGGACGACCCTACCAATAAAATACTCATTTTGGTCTTGCCCAAGTTATATCCAAAATGATTGAGTTCAGTCTGGATCTTATCCATTAAATCTTGTATTCCTTTTTTATGATTAGTTTGAAAAAATAAAGTTTCTTAGATTTTATATTTACGCGAACATTTAAGAACAAGTTATATTATATATATATATTAATATATATAATATATTATATATATATCAAGAATATTTAAGCATGAAACATGTTTTGACTTTGGCACAAATTTTTATCTATTAGAATTTGTGTTCAACTTTCATTTGATGATACTTTTAATATTTGAATTTTAAAATAAATTTATCTATTTTTACATATTAGTGGAGCTTAACTAATTTAAATTTCTTTCATACTTTTTTTATTATATAAACTATCACGTTACGCTCAAATTAATATCTCAAAAACTTATCAAGTTGCCACTTTGAAAATAAATGAAAAACTCTACCAAATATGATCAAGGTATGAATAGCCACATAAGAAACCACTTTGTGAATGAAATTTCCACACTTCGACCATTTTGAAAAGTAACCAAAACTCTAGTTCTTGATTCTTTGCAGGCCGAGTTGAGGTTGACAACCCAAAATATTTATTTAAATGGGCATAGATCTGAGTTTGAGGCCATTGTTAATATTGGTTTGAGTTTGGATAGACTAACTATCGTAAGATATTTGGATTTTGGTATTTAGTACAAAAAAATTGCTTATTAGGTATGAAACAATTGATACTAAAATAAGTGTCAAGCTAATTAGTGAGTAAAATTTTCATTGTTATTCTACATTATTTAATATGCATTTTAAACAATTTGTTGCTAGATTTGTTATCAATAGTTGTTAAATTAATTAGCAAGTAATCTTTTTATTAAATAATGTAAATTAACATAAATATTACTTGCTAATTAATTCGACAATAATGGCTTTTTGTTGCTATTGAATTATTTTCTTGTAGTAATCTGCATGCCCATTGACTGACCTTAATGTTTTAAACTTGGACGGACCGGGGTTCGATCGGGAATCGGACCTGTGTC
Organism: Sesamum angolense; assembly: GCA_034509725.1. Classification (NCBI taxonomy): domain Eukaryota; kingdom Viridiplantae; phylum Streptophyta; class Magnoliopsida; order Lamiales; family Pedaliaceae; genus Sesamum; species Sesamum angolense. The sequence continues at coordinate 5,510 of JACGWL010000602.1, forward strand.
CAGTTCGGGCAAGGGTACAAAAAGCACGGAGGTCAAATTGGAGTAAACCGGTCAAACCCATAAAAACCAGTAAAAATCGACCAAAATCGGAACCCATTAACCCGATTAAAAAAAATAGGTGAATTATGATTTTGATTCTCATACTTGACCACTTATTCACTTTTGATCCTCATACTATCGTCCTTGACAATTTTAGTCCTCAAACTTATCATTTTTCAACACTTTTTGTCCTTGCCGTTAGTTGGGGGGTTAAAATAGATGGAGAGCCTCACGTGATCTACACGTAAAGTTGAAAAAAAAGATAAAAATATGAGTATACAATGGAACCCTCATTTCTTCCCCAAATCATATTCTCCCCCAAACCCTCTTTCTTCACCCAGAAAACCCTAGCACAATTTTCACTCATCTTGCTCCATTTCCGCCGATGCTTTTAAGTTATTTGAGTAATTAAACACTTTTCTCTCATTTTTCAACAAAGCCATGCCATTGAATATTTTGTAATTTTCATTCGAAATTCTCAAATCTCGAAAGTGAAGAACCCTAAAATATAACATCAATTATTCGAAGAAGTGGTATCTGAAGTCGTATTTTTGGAGTGTTGAAGAGAATTTTGAAGTTGAGGAGCAGCAATGCCAAGGAGGAGTAAACGTGCCCTCGATTTTACACCTAGTTACAGTTAGTGATCTGTGATCGATTCTTTTATGAAATTACAAAACTTATGAATGAAATTATGATTTTTTTATGAAATTGAGAATTTTGTGTGTGAAACTATGAATATTGTGTATGCATTTAGATTTATATATTTAAATTAGGTTTTCGTTCGAATTTTTTTGTATGAACTGTTGATTTCTGTACTATCTGTTTTCAGTATGATATTGCTGATTTTAGTGTGAATTTGTTGATGATTGTATGGATTGGTTTAATTACAATGAACAGGGTCTAATGGATTTTTGTTTTTGTTTTTTTTTTTTTTGCTGTTTTGCTCAATTTTATTAATGTTTGAAAATGTATTACAAAGGACTTATGAAACATACTCCACATAGGGAGTATATAGGGGGAGTGTGGAGTTCTTTGACTTCGTGGATATAGATCAAATAGGTACAATGAATCTATGGTCTTATGATGTAGAGTTGGGGTTTAATGACAAGGTAGCATTACATTTTGGGTTAAGTATGGGAAGAGTTTTGATAGACATTGCAAGTGCATAGAGGATGATGTACATGTTTATGGTTTGAAACAATACATACCTAGTAATTTTGAGATTGAAATGTATTTGGAACGTCTTGATTTTGTGGGTAGTTTTCTTATATTAGGTAAATGAGTGGATCTAAAATGATTGAACCTTTGGATGGGATGGAGGGGATTGAGGAGACTGATGGGGCTGCCAGAAATGAGAGTACTGACGGGGAGATGTACTTTATGAGAGTGATTTTAACATGTCAGATGATAATAGAATGTTTGAAAAAATGTGTTGATCATGAGGATGGAAATAGTGTGCATTGCAGTGCATGTGTTTATGATGATTAGTTGAAAAACCTCCACAAAACTGGTCAAGGGGTTATTTCAGCACTTATCCTAAGTGCAACATCCTTCTGAATAATATGTGTGAATGTTTTAATATTTTCATTCTGGATGCAAGAGAAAAACCAATTATTTCATTTCTTGAATCAATCAGAAATCTTTTGATGGCAAGAATGAGAATGAATGAAAAGGCTGAGAAATGGGAAGACCTTATATGCCCAAACATAAAAGGATTCTAGTGAAAATAATGAAAGAGGCTGGTGAGTGTATTCCAATGAGGAGTGATGATTGCAATTTTCAAATTGTTGGGCCTTTCGATCAACATACTGTCAACTTAGTTCAAGAAACATGTAGCTATAAATGTGGGAATTAAGTGGAATTCCTTATAGGCATACAATATCTGTAATTTGGTGCAGGAATGAGGAGTTTGAGCATTATGTTCATAACTATTACACAGTTGATGCCTACAAAAGAGTTATGAATTTCCAATTTGTTGTGTGAATAGTTTTGTATTGTGGCCACGTAACAAGAATGAACCTCCACCACCTTTTTACAAGGAGAAAACTTGCAGATATCAGAGATTAAGAAGGAGAGAGCCTGATGAGCCCCCTGCTCTAGGTTCTAATTTATTTAGCTTGAGAGGTGTAAGAAGAACAAATAAATGCAAGACATGCGGGGGAGCCAACCATAATTCACTTTCATGTAAAAAAAAAAAAAAGAAAGAGATCAGATTCTAATACAGGTAAAAAATCTGTTGATGCTTCACCTTTAGCACCTATGGTGATGAGAGGAGTGTAGAGCCACATTTCAGCAGCCAACAAGATGCTGAAGTTTTGCGTCAAATATAACAACCAAGGTTCTAGATGAAAACTACCAGCAAGTGTTCATTTGTTTATATTTTATATATTTTTACATTTACAAATTTGAATATGTGCATTTCAGGCTAAAAGAAGTCGGAAAAAGAGTTTGGGAATGCCAAAAAGACAACTAAGATTGCCTCATTAAAGGTAATTACGTATTTCATGAGATTTGTCATATGAATGAAAATCACAATCTTGGTTTAATTTGTGCAGATCAATCAATCCATATCAGCTATCAACAATCCACTGATTGTAAGAGAAGGGGTGAATTTCATAACACTATCTAACTTGAGATCATACATAACAAATATTGCATCAGGCAATACATCAAACCTTGATGGTCAAGGCATGCAAGGGTGGAACTTCAACAAGCAATACATCAACCTTGGTGGTAAAGGTATGGGTGGAAGTTTAGGAGGCAATTCATCAAACATTGGTGTCAAGTGTGGGTGGAAGTTTTAGTAGCAGCATGCATCCTAGACAAGAATGAATATTGGAGTCTAATGTGGACCTGGAATATGTAGTTTAGTTTATCTGAACATGTAGTCTAATTTGTGTGATTGTTATTGGATGTTTAATTACTTGACTCATGACGCATGTTGGTGGATGTTTATTATTTTCAGACAGAGATGGTTGGATGTTTAAATTTTTTAAGATAGATTTTTATGAATGTTTTTAAGATCAATTGTTGCAGATTTTTTGTTTAGGTATTGGTTTTTTTTTTTTTATAGATTTTGTGTCACATTTATATTCACATTTTGGCAAAATTGTGTACAAGTAATTGTTTGCAAAATTCATGTTTCTTAGGTTTGCATAACATGTTCCATTTAAATTGTTGGAATTTATGCTTCTACTTGAACAACTAGTGGAAAGTGAATTGTTGAAGGGCTTAAATTAAGCAGCCAACGAGCAAGTGGGAAAGTGAGTTTTTTTGCCTCTAATACTGACCTCCGTCTATTTTAACACCCCAACTAACGGCAAGGACAAAAGGTGTTAGAAAAAATGATAAGTGTGAAGACTAAAATTTTCAAAGGCAACAGTATGACCAAAAGTGAATAAGTGGTCAAGTATGAGGATCAAAATCGTAATTCTCCCAAAAAAGAAGAAGAAAAAGAAAAGGAACATGCATTTGCTCTGATAGCGGCGGCGACATCTGTTCAACAAAGAAGACAAACAATTTCTCTTCAATAGTGATGTACCCAGTGAAAATATAATTTGAACTTTAAAATTTTGAACCCAACAAACGACGCACTCAGTTTGTGTTCCTCTATGCTCTTTGTCTCTCTAACTCTCTCTCCTTCTCTCTCTCTCTCTCTCTCTCCTTTTTTAGGGATGAGATGGGGGTGGTTTTCTTGACCCCTTTTCTCTCTTGTTTCTTGAAAAAATAGGTTGGAGAATGTGAAGAGACCTTAATTATTATAATTTTATTAATTATTTTATGATTGTTATTTTTTCAATTTTTACTTTTTAATTTCTAATTTTATGTTTTTAACAAGTTGGTATTAATTTTTTATATGGTTGAATTTTAAATTTATATCTTGTTGTTGTAAATTGTTAAATTTATTTTTCTGTATTTTTTAAATTTTGGTGGAAAATTATTATTGTGTTGTAAATTAAATGGAATGTACTCTGAAATTATGAAACTTTCTAATTTAAATGTACTGTCTTTTAGCTTAATTAGTCAATATATATTGTATTAATATGAACTATATATATAGTATATATTAATATGTTACATATATATATATATATATATATATATATATATATATATAATATAATATAGTCCGAATCTACCTATTTTTTTTACTCTAGTTCAATCGATCGAACTAGTGACTCAATAACTTGACCGATTCGATTTTAAAAATATTAACTGACCTGACTCTTAGAATAAAGCATTTATTGAGCAATACCTGCAAATTATCACTAACGCAACACTCGAAGTATGCATCATAGTACTACACTTGCTATTCCAAAAAACAATATAATAAAACTTTTTTAACTCTCTTTTCTTTTTTATCTAAATAAATGAATCTATTTTATATTGCTGGGGTTTTCATGACAAAACACAATATTCATTTCCATGCTATCATGCATGAAAATTCAGAATTAATAGAGGAAGGGAAAATAAAAACCAAGAAAAGTATATATAGCCAAATACTACAACATAAAATATATTGTACAATTCATTGGCAGCAAAGTCCAAACCCTCCTTTGACTTTAAACGACCAAATCTCTGACCTGGAAGAATTCTGCACGCGAATTTCAGCAAGAGACTGAGGGTAGACTGTTGGTGACCACGTGCGCGGCGCCCCCCTCCATGAGCTAAACTCATGCTCTCCCATTCAGGCAAATTTGTATGGAGTATAAGCAGTACCACGTCAAAACCCTTCTCCTTTTCCGCCTCTGCTGCCCTACAGACCATATATTCCATCGACAAGCACACAAAAAACGATTCTGTAAAGCAACACCTTTGGCAAAAGGGCTGAGACGAATTTTGTTCATTGAAACTATAAATAGGAGGAATGATAATTTGCCCAACCCAAGTAGAATTCGAGCCATCGATCTGAGATACTTTCTTTCTATATACATTTTTCTGTTTACTCGAGATATGGTGATTTTTAGTGGCAAGAAACTTGGGAATCCCATGCTAGTCGAGAACGGAGATGGTCCGGCCGCGATTTCTGATTTTCATACACTTAGAGAAGTTGCCGAAGGTGACGATGATGATGATGATGATGATGACGACAATGGCTCAAGTGTCGCGCCAGCGGCCTAGATGCGTAATCATAATATCATCTGATGTTCCAAGAGTCTGTTGTTTAAGACCTGATTATAAGCTTAGCTAGCTACTACATATACATGTGTGTGTGTGTGTGTTTTAAGAGTTATTATATATGCGAAAATTCTAGCTACCTGCATGTAGCTCTGGAAGCCAGAGAGATTTAGACATAGAAGCACAGAGAGACTGTTTATAATTAGTACTATGTCAGTATATATATTTTGACTTAGATCAATAAAATTAAGAATACTTATTATATATTAATGTATCTTGTCATCGTTCCATTTATCAGAAACAATCTGAATATGCTTTATGCGTCACTAATTTTGTATCGTCGAGTAATTAATTAACACGGGCAGCCTTGGAAAAGTATTGTAATAAAACCTTTTATGTTGAGGTAAGAACCCATTGGGTTGAAGGGTTGTTTTAAGCAGATAGAATTTTTTTGTTCCAAATTGTATTCCACTTAATATATACAAGTTACGTGTATAAAAATGACATCATATATTTTATTTAGGGAAAGATTTTATGCACTGTGTTTGTTGAATGGGGTAGGAAATAGAATAGGGTTTGCAATAGAAAATTTGATGCTTTTTTTAAATGTAACTTATAATTACTCTTGTCATTACTAATTTTCCTCTTTATTGCTGGATTCTGCTTGTGAGTATAGGTTTAAATATATTTTCCATCCCGTAACTTAGGTGAAAAGGATGAACTCCAGGAAAAAAATAACTAAAATTGCGAAAATTAAAAAAATATGGGACCACAAACTACTACTCTAAAAAATTAAAGGAAGAAAATACCAAATGATTTAAGTTATAAGACCAAAATGCATTTAATGCTGTGAGCATATATATATATACCTTTGGGTTTAATGCAATTTACCCCATGTGATAATGCAAATGAGTAAATTATCCATCCTATAAAACAAATATAGCAATTTGCACCTCCGAATTTTTTAAAATGAAGCAATTTAACCTCCCTATTTAGGGATACATCGCTTCATTTTAAAATATAGGGTAAATCGTTTCATTTTAAAAAACATAAGGAGTAAATTTCTACATTTTAAAAAACACAGAGAGATAAACTGCTAATTTTTTTTTTATAAGAAGGTAATTTGCACATCTGCATTGTCTCAGAGTTAAATTGCATTGTCCCTATCCCTTTCCTTGCCGAGAGGTCTTTCAGGTGTAAAGTTGCATTTGTGGCCAATGGAATGGCAAGCTTGCTTTTTCAATATATTGAAGCTAACAGCAAAATACATAGGTAAGTGATATGGCAAGTGATCGGGTGTACTTATAGTATGCATATGATGTAGCAATTCGTTTCGTTTCATCACCATGAATGAATCAGCCACTCTAACGCTACATAGGGTGGACGATCTTGTTAGTGAAGTAAAATGGACATTTACCTTTTTTAGTTCACGATTTTAAGATAAAATTGGCCGAAATTTTTAAAGTGGGCCAGAATTATAATGTCACTTTTCCAGCCAACTTAAAAATGCCGACCTGTTTTGCCCTGAAATCGTGAAATTAGAAAAGTTGAAAGACTTCTTTACTATCATTATAAATTACAGAATTAAGATGTAAAGTGATATAATGACAGGACTAAAATAACTAAACTTAATTTGTATTAATATTTGTTCTATATATTTTTTGTTGTATCGAAAACTCGGGTTAAGGTGTATTAGAGTGATGTTAGGGATTTGCTAACCACAAGGAGCAAGATACGTCTTAAATCTCTTAATTGTAAATTAATTAAGCCTACAAAATAGGCTACCATTAGAATCATATTGGGAAGACTTCGATTACAGCCCCCGATGCTAAGCCAGGCGGGTCATGAGAGAAAGATAGAGAAGGTCGTAAAAATTCTAGGGTTGCAAAAGTTTGTATCTAATACATGAATGGCGACTTTCTCTCTCCAAAAAAAAATGGACTATTTATAAATTCCTCTTAGTTATATAGTTTTAAATGAACTACCGATACAAAAATAATTAGATAGTTACGATAAATCCATACATATTAGAATTTTAAATGTACGGAGGCTGGGGCATATAGACCTTAAAATTAAGAAAACAAATTCAAAGCTTGATTGAAAACTGTAATTACATTGTTTGGGGAGGCTTGGTACAATTTTTATAAGATATATATACCCTCAAATCAATGATATTAATGATATAATAATGGCCATAACATCATTTTTCTCAAAATAAAATGTGATTGCGCAACAATGACAAAAATATCATTTTTTCAAATTAAAATGTTATTGTGCAAGATATATAAATATATATTATTTTATCAAAGTGGGGTGTGGTGGTTGTATGGAAGATAATAGCAACAAAATCATCTTCTAAAAGTAAAAGATATAGTGATATATATAAGAAATTAATAACAAGAACGATACAGTTTTCTAAAATTGAATTGTGATGAATGTGAGAGATATTAAAGGCCCACCGTATGATCTTTTTAAAGTGGTTTGTAGTGGTTGTGCATTCTTCATCATTTTTTTTTAGGGTTTAATGCAATTTACTTGTGATATTATAAATGAGCAAATTATCCCCCTTTAAAAAAATAGGGTAAATTGCATAACGCTCCCCTGTGTTTTAGAAAAATAGTGCGAAATCCCCTAATGTTATATTTATAGGCAAAAAAACTCCCCTATTATATAAAGTACAACAAAATACCCCCTCTCCGTTAGAAATAACAGAGAGTGAACCACACTCGCTGCCTATGCGAGTTGTGCTGTTTTTGTCGATTTTGAGGTTTTCTAAGTGGGCAAAATGTCCAATTTGCCCTTTTATTTGATAATGTGCACATGTTTTAAAATTCATTCTTTAAATTAAAAATTTATATAAATATAAATCAAATCACTTATAATATTATATATTATTAATTAAATTAATTATTATTTAACTTAAAAATATTTTAATATTTATTTATAAAATATACTAATTAAATATAATTAGTATTTATTTAAATAATATTTTATGATTTAAATATACTAATCGAGTTTTCAATTTTTTAACTTATATATAATATTATTAAAATTATTAATATATATTTAAATTAAATATTTAATAGGCGGCAGCCGTGGCCCCTCACATATATATATATATATATATTATATAGTTATATTATACATTATATATGTAATGTATATATGTATATATAAATAAATAAATATATTTAAATTACTTAGAATCTGGACCGTTCATTTTATACATTCAAAGATCAACGATTGTATAAGAAGGGTATAATGGTCAATTCAATCAAAATTTAACGCCGCTAGGGCTACCTAACGGAAGGGAAGATTATGCACACATTTTAGAAATACAGAGATTTTTTACCTATTTTTTTAACACAGAGAATTTTTAGCTAAATTTTAAAAATATGGAGGATTTTATGCAATTTATCCAAAAAAATATAACAATTTACCTCTTCTGTATCTATACTAATATAAAAAGAAAAGAGGTTCTACACTCACAAACGGCGGTTAGCGACACCGCCGCACCAATTTTTTATAAAATCAAAAATGCCCTTCAGTAATAAGATAACCAACTCATTCCACTTTCTAAATTATACATTAATTAATAAATTAATTTTCTTTTTCAGTGTCATGTATTGATTTGTATATTTTGCTCTTATTTATAATTTTTTCTATACTAATATAAAAAGAAAAGAGGTTCTACACTCACAAACGACGGTTAGTGACACCGCCGCACCAATTTTTTATAAAGTCAAAAATGCCCTTCAAGTAATAAGATAACTAACTCATTCCACTTTCTAAATTATACATTAATTAATAAATTAATTTTCTTTTTCAGTGTCATGTATTGATTTGTATATTATGCTCTTATTTATAATATTTTTTAAAATATGAAAAAATTATTTATTATATGCACGCAGGAACGACGTGCCACCACGGCTAGCTTTTTAAAATGAAGTGATTTATGTTGACCCCTCCTGTACAAATGAAGAGTTGGTTATCTGAAGGGATATTTTCATAAATTTTCTAATTAATATTGACTGCCACCATTGTCGCTTAATTTATGCTTCGCGTTGTTGAACTTTTTTTTTTTTTTTAAAAAAAAATAGAGGTTAATAACACCTGTTGCATGATGTTTTTGACATTTTTATATTAGAAAAAAATACTATTTTTGATCTTATAAATTAGACTTATTTCATTATTGATTCCATGTATTATGAAATTAGCATTTTTAGTCCACAACTTATAAAAATTAGCTCTTTTTGCCTTAATTTGCTTTTTTGTCTACAATTAACATATTAAGTATTTTAATTGAAGGGAAAATTGGCGCGGTTTTTTGCTTGGGACCACTTTGAGGGAAAAACATATCTACATTTGAGGGGGGAAACAACTATTAAAGAAAATTAGAACACAAAAAGGGAGATTTCTCTCTTTTTTACCAATTGAATCTCATCCTTCTTATATTTCAATAAGTTCAAGTCAAGTAGAAGCAACACAAAGAATCCACAATTGAACCAAGCAGGCTAATGGATCATTCATATGTTACTATTGAAATAATGATCAATTTTTCCTCCAGACAAAAATATTTAAAGGCCACGTGCTTGGCATGTGATTTACACCATTGAATTGTAGATGAAAAAGTGGAGATGACCAAAAGTACTATTTTTTGTAAGTTACAGAACAAGAAATGTTAATTTCATAATGAATGGGGCCAAAAGTGAAAAAAAAACCTAATTTATTGGACAAAAATGCTATTTCGTCTAATTTATCAATCAATCTATCTATCTATCTATCTATATATATATATATAATATATATATATATATATATATATATAATATATATTTCTCATTTACATAGGCTGGTGCGGGATAAGATGAAAGAGAGAAAATTACAATTTTAATCCTGTAACTTTAAGTGGAGGCATTTTTGGTCCTGTACGAATTGATTTTTTCAATTTAGTCCTGTAACTTTATAATCTTCTGAATTTCAATCCTTTTCGGTTAATTTGATTGAAAAATTGCATGTGACTTGCAGATGAGTTACATAAATTGCAATTAATCCAAAAGTCGACCTTCCCTTCGTAACAGTATAGATAAAGAAAAATTAATATGGCAAAAGAAGGTAGGACAGTTTTTGGGTTGGTTTTAGCATTTTTCTAATGGAAATTTTACTTTAATTAAAATGATCGAAACCTCTAATATTTCTCCCATTCAGAAAATATATTATCGAATAAGTGCTTTTGAAAAGTCTTTGGCATTTGATATCTAGGTTTTTTTTTTTCTCCAAGCCCAACGGTATCGTCGAACCCAAGTTATCAGGTCCAAGCGGCCATGAAGTCATCAGCCTAACCAGTCGAGCACTTCCATCGATCTAATAATGAGGCAGCAATCAATACAACCCGAATTATAGACCGCTGAAAGCCCATCCAACTGAGCCGACACATCGGCTACATTCTATTTATTAAACTAGTTGTCGTTGTATGCGTTTCTCACAAGTATATAAAAAAAATTATAATATGAGATGAGGAAAAAATATCATGATGAGAAAAAAAAATTAAAAATTCATGAGAATAAAAAAGTGGGTGAAATAACAGAAAAATAATATTTTATAATTGAAAGTTTATTAAAAATATAAAAATTTGTAAAAACACAAACAAACATGGAAAAGTTTAGAGAGAAACATGAAGTAGTAGGTAGGGTGCAAGATGAGCCGAGCCGGCTTGCATTTGAGCTCGAGTTCGAGCTTGGTTTTTCCTGTTCGTGAGCTTGCGAGCTCACATCTTTTTTTTTTTTTTTTTTTAATTTTTTATTTATAAATATTATTTAAGTACATATTCAAATTATATCAAGTTTATATTCAAAATTCATTATATATTAGTCAATATATCTCATATTTTAATTTTATATAGTAATAAATCCAATATTTTTATTTATTTGTTTTAAAAAACAAGCTTAAGCAACAATATTTAGTAGGTTTTGATACTTTTTTTCTACATAAATTTTTAAAATTCACCATAAATTAGAATTATTAGTTAATATCTCATATTTTAATTTCAGATGATATTAGATATGGTATTTTAGTTTTGTATTATCTAAAAACAAACTTAATCAATAATTTATTATATTTGATATTTTTTTTTATATATAAGCATTTAATATAATTCATATGACTTTTATTTATCATTTCAATTTCTCTACAATAAAATTTATTTCAAAACTCACCATATATTAGAATTGTTAGTCAACATATCATATTTTAGTTTGGATGATATTAAAAAGGATATTTTGGTTTATATTAGCTAAAACAAGCTCAATCAATAGTTTAGTACGTATTGATGGTTTTTTTAAATAAATATTTAATATAATGCATATGAATTTTATTATTAAAATTTTAATATCCATTACAATAAAATACAATTATTCACAATATATTAGAATTAATAGTCAATATCTCAGATTTTAGTATTAGATGATATTAACTATGGTATTTTAGTTTATTTTATCTAAAAACAAGTTTAATTAGTAATTTAGTGCATTTTGATAATTATTATATAAATAATATAATATAATTCATATGAATTTTATCGTTATAATTTTTATATCCACTACAACAAAATACATTTATTTCAAAATTCACCATGTATTAGAATTGTTAGTCAATATATATATATATTTTAGTTTTAGATGATATTAAATATTGTATTTGATTTATACTATAAAAAACAAGCATAATCAACAATTTAGTACGTTTTTGATATTTTTTTTGTAAATAAATATTTAATATAATGTATATGCATTTGTTGATCTTAGTTTAAAAACTAAGTAGTGGTATGGAACTTTGGTTACTTCTCATTAAATGTTAATGATTTTTTACAGGCTGTCAATTTTCTTTCATCGTATTGCTTCTTTTATCTTCTTGTGAAAATCTTCTTCATAATTCCTATTTAAATTTTTTAATATTGTATTTCAAATGGTAAAATAGTCCATTTTTTTTAAAAATTCAAATATTTTTCTTCAAAAAATGTAGTTGAGCTCGAGCTCGGCTCGTATTAATTGAGCTCGAGCTCGAGCCAAGCACCAAACAATGTGCTCGAGCCTGTGTTTTGCGGCTTGCGAGGCTCGAGCTTTGCAGCTTGCCGAGCTCGAGCTTGATTAAGCGAGCTCGAGCTCAAAATTTTGGCCGAGCTCGGCTCGTTTGCACCTCTTTTTTTTATAAAATTGTGAGATTATTTAAAAACTTTGAAATTACTATTTTTACCAAATGTGTTTTAAAAAAAAATTAACTTGAGGGTAAAATAGAATAATCTAAAGTTGATACGCTCAAAACGTTTTCTTTTACAATAATATAGATAATACATCACCACTAAAGTACATCAGTAGGAATAAAAATGTAAATTGTAACCCGCTTGTTCAAAGTGAGAGGTAATAACTTTTTTGTTTTATTTTCGACCACTTCCTTACTAATGCGATAGATTTCGTTTGTACTGGTGCGGAGCCATATGACATATAAAACAACTAGATTCAGCATATGACAATATAAAATAGGATCCAACATATGATAATTGCACTCCCCTCCCTTGAAAACATCGAGAGATATTAGCGAAAAAAGTAAGCTCTCTCTTGAAAACATCAAGAGCATTTGGAGGAACTTCAATAAAAATCTTTTGGCATGGTGGGATAGGAACAAAATCAAAGCAACTCTGAAAGTCAAAGACAAATGCAAATATGAGTATGTTTGATACAAACCTATCTAGATGAACATGGAAGATAAGAAGGATATGCAGGTGATAATCAAAGAGCATATCAATCTTGGACTCATCAGCCTGGAGTCTCTACTTACAGTAGCCCTGATTTTCTGGTAAGGAATCATACATGGCAAGATAAAAAGAGGTAAACCCAGGTTAGTAATTAACTATCAATGGATTAATAAAATCTTAGAGTTTGATGGTTATTTCATTCCAAGTAGAGAGCACTTAATCGATTGCATTAAAGGTGCGAAACTATTTTCTAAATTTGATTGTAAATTTGATTTTTATTAGATTAAGATGGAGAGTGAATCAAAAAAATTTACTGAATTCTCCATCCCGCAGGGACAATATATTTAGAATGTGCTACCAATGGGATTAGCTAATGCACCCCAGATATTTAAAAAAAAATGGATAATCTCTTTAAAGATTATTTTGAGTTCATGTTTGTCTATATTGACGACATATTAATTACATCTAAAAATATGAAAGATCATATTAAACATCTTGAGATATTCTCCGATGCATGACATAAAGAAGGGCTGGTACTTTCTGAAAAGAAAGCTACTATAGCTATTAATAAAATTGAATTGGGTAAATTACACTTTGCCATCCGAACTATGACCGTTTTTACACTTTGGCTCTAAACTTTTTTTTGTGTCAATTTGCCATCTCAACTTTACAAAATTTTGCACTTTGCCATTTATAACTATTTTTTCACCAAGTTTTTGTAAAAAAAAAAATCACATACGATCCACATCTGATATTTAAGGGTTATATGATGCGATATTTTTCACATATGCATATCTCCAGATGTTTTTCCGGCAAAAAAATCAGCAAAAAATCGATCACATATGGTAAAGTGCAAATTTCGCAAAGTTGAGATGGCAAGTTGACACAAAAAAAAGTTTAGATGCCAAAGTGTAAAAACGGACATAGTTCGGATGGCAAAATATAATTTACCCAATTGAATTTTTAGGAATTCTTATTGACGAAACAAGTATTGAGTTGCAAGACCATATTGTGAAAAATTCGCATTTTTCCAGACGTACTCAAGGATAAGAAGCATTTACAAACTTCTTGGGAGTTGTTGATTTTGCAGGTATCTTTATAAATGATCTTACAAAATACAGAAAGGGATTTCCAACCACTTTTGAAAGAAACAGAAAGTTCAAAGTGGAAACGGGAGAAATTCATACTCAAAGGGTTCGTGGCTAAAACAAGTTTGTTGTAACCTGCCTAAGCTTGCTATCCCACAAGATGAGGACGAATTAGTAGTCTACACAAACGCCAATGACTATAGGGGAAGAATCTTGTAGATACACAAGATGATTGTTGTTAGAACAAGTCCAAGTCTGGCACATCAACGAGAAAGAATTCTTCATAGTCTGGAAGATTTTTAAGAAATGACCTTTGTTTCTACTTGCTAAAGAATTCACATTAAAAGTCGATCATACAAATGTTTTAAGCTTTCTTGAAAATTAAATTAGACTCTAAAATTGAGAAGACTCGTGTTATCATATGGCAAGTTGAATGCCAATGTTATTGTTATAATATTATCGTTATAAAATTCCACGAGAATGTTTTTGCAAATTTTCTGACAAGAGATGGAGGTATTTGAAGCAAATTCCATAATGATGAGACTCAGGCACCTTAGAGAAAATCTTGAGGACCTTAACAAGAAGTTTGAACAGCTAACGGTGAATACCCAAGTGACCAGACAAATTCAAAGAGTTGATCTTAACACTGTCCAGATCGCAATAAGAACTACCATGGTGGTTTCAACTTCACTATGGAACGACCTACAAGAACCAATTCGAAAGGCATCACCCTCGGGGATGATGCAGGAGTTGAGGGAGCATGACCCTAAACATGCCCTTAGAGTATAGGGATCTAGCCTGTAGTGGCAAATTCAAGTACTGCTTGCAAAAAGCCATCGCCAGACTCTAGTGAAACGGCGATAATCAAGTCACAGGGAGTGCAAACCTATGATGATTCGAGTCAACCCAGCACCTCTGGGGTTAAAGAGAGAGAGATTAGCCTTAGGCCGATGACAGACACTTCTGATGCTAATACTAACGAGTTAATACCTTCTTCTTCTGCTTGGCAAGTATACCAGCAAATGTGGAAAAAATTAATTCTCACAAAGGCGTCAACCCAAGCAAGACTGTCATCAAAACATTTTAAAAATATAACCAAGTGTGGATGTTAGAATGGTCCAATCCAGAAGAAGTCCGAAAATGTATGATTTTGGGACACTAGCTTCAGTTCATACTATGTCTCCAAGTTTTTCGAAAATCTCAAAAGTTTCGGAATAGATTAGTGGGGTAGTTTATGATTCACGGCAGAACAGCCCTCACTTAAAAAGATGAGATATTCTGGAGATAAAATTTATATCAGTGGCTCCAAAATTAACAGGAAAGGCATTTCATGAAATTGAAGGACCTGATATGGTAGCTTTCAACAAAATCAAGGCTGCTTTAGAAAAAGCACCACTGGTATCAGCTGTAACTGAGGATGATTCTCTACTAGAAGAGCTTGGGGTTTATGGGTCTGTCTCACTGAGATGGACAAAGCCTAGTAACATTCAAAAAATTTTCAAACAAAGTGAATGGATCATTCCTGTTAAATTCCATTACAAGAAAAAGCACTGAGTTTACTGAAAGCTTTTTTGAATATAAAAGAATGCTGATATGGAAAAATAAGCTGTCAGCAACCGATGCAACAAGGATCAAGACATACAACATGCTGCATGTTGAGCAATGACATAACTATGTACGCCCTTGCTGCGAGAAATAAGAAAAGCCCCTGTTCGAGACAAAATTTCGGGTCACACAAAAGAAGCCTGAACCGAATCAGGAGAAGGATAAAAGGAAGAATTTTTACAAAGTAAAGTAAAATTTGAAGAATGTAAAAATTCAAGAAGGAGACTATCGGCAGAAGACAACAAAAGCCAACAGTCACCCAAGCAAGAGCTAGCTAGAAAATCACATAGCCTAGAAACCATCATGACCACCAGCTGGAAAGGACAAAGTGACGAACGCAATAATGTCATCCAGAAATGACAAAGTGGTGATGTACGCACTAAAGTCATCAATAAATAAGTTTGAAGTTCGTGTTTGAAGTCCGCGGACGACTATAAATAAAAAAGCATCGAAGCAGAAGGGGATCATGAGAAATTTCCCCTGCTCTTCAAAGCATAATAATTTGAGTCTTTCAAATCTTTGTAGTTTTCAATTTTCAGTTTTATGGGGTTTTCCCCAACAAGTCTAGTCCTCCTAATGAGAAGCTAAATAGTTGTCTCCTCCAATAGAGGTATTAGTATCTATATAATATCTCATATATTTCTTCAATAAAGAAAGGCTTCTGTTCAATCTGTTTTTCAAAAATTTTATTAAGTCTCAGTTTTGAAGTATCTTTTATGCTATAAAGTAAGAAACAAAATAGGTTGTGTTGTTTTGTTGCTGAAGGAGCCAAGTACCTGTGAATCATCTACTGCAATAGTGTGGTTGGAGGAAGTCTGTAAAACAGAGGACTTAGAATACTCGAAAATAAGACAGTCAAATCAAGGTATGAATTTACAGTGGCTTAATTTTATTTCAGAAACATGTTGTGCCAAACTAGAGAATGTGGATGGACTGTATTGATATTTTCTATAAAGGGGCAAAATGGTCACTAATTTAGCTGAAGGACCAAAACCAAGCAGATTTGAAAGATACAGGACCAAATTGGAAAGCCGAAAAGTTAGAGGACCAAATCGAAAAAACGTTAAAGATACGGGACAAAAATTGCTTTAAAGCCTTTTTTATTTAGTTTTAATATATTGTAATTAATTATATTTATTATGAAATACATTAACAAAATATAACCTAAAATTTTATAAAATTTTAAAAAATAAAAAATTTAAACTAACCAATCACAATACAAAAAATTAATATAAAAATCACTTTTTAAATTAAAAATTCATACTAATATAAATAAAAGTCACTTATAACAATTATATTTAGTTTAAATATATTTCATTAATTACATTTATTATAAAATATACTAATTAAATATCAAATACCAAAAAATATATTAAATTTTTTAAGTTATTTTATTTACTTTAAGTAATATTTAAATTAAAATTATTATTTAAACTAAAAATTTAATATTTTTTAATTGTTTTTAAATATTAAAAACCTAAAATATTTTATTTACATTCTTTAAAAAATTAAGAATAATAATTTTTTTTGCCATGTTCCTCTTGGTCGGCCACCTCCTACCAACGGAGAAGACGACTGGGCGTCGTTACCCATATCAAAGATGGCGGAGCCCTAGATCGAGCGTCATCCCTTCCCGCTCCCTTTGTGTGTGGGCAACGTCGCCTAAATAATTTTGGGCACGTCGTTGCCGCCTAGTTTGGGTGACAACTGCTTCGCCACCTGTATCTTTATATATATATATATATATATATATATATATATATATATATATATATATATATTATAGGGTTAAATATATTTTACACCCCTAAAACATGCCACCCTCATCAATTACCCCTTTAACTAAATAAACATTTACTTACCTTCCACTACGCCCGCCGCCCCCCCCCCCTCCCCCTCCCAACACATACACATCTTTAATAATCCTTTAAATTAAATAAAAATGGATAAAAATACGCTTGACTATTAATAATATTATATATTCACTTTGATACCCTCTATAGTAAAATATGCAATCAATTTAATTTCAAGTTTTATTCACTTACGATATTAATAAATTACTATTGGATTAATCACGTATTGATAAGATAAATATTAGTAATTTTGAATTAAAATGAATTTATAAACTTATTTGTGCGTATTACACGTACTAGATGTAATTTAAATGACAAAAATATTAGAAATAGGTGTCGAGCCTATCGTTTTGATGGCCAAATATAAAGTAAAAGTAATTTGGGAGTGGATAAGGTAGTTGATTTTCCTAAATAGTAATGCCATTTAACCTTTAACCTAAGTAAATGGGTAGAGCCTATACACTAAACCACCCGTAAGTATAAATATTAGTATTAGTAAAATTTTAATGTGCAAAATGCATTTTTATTCATTTATTTTGAAATTTGAATTTATAAACTTTTGCTAAGTTAATACGACTATTTATGTACTGAAATTTTAAAAAATCATTTTGTACTTCTAGTATTAATTTATAAACATCATAATTTCATAAAATTTTAAGTTAGATTGATTGATATATTTTTACTATAAAAGTACTAAAGTGAATATATAAATATTATTAATAGTCAAGGGAATTTTATCCATTTTAATTTCATCTAAAGGATTATCTCAACGCTAGGGGGTAAGTGAAGGTTTATTTAGTTTGGGCGGGGGGAGGGGGTCATTGATAAGGGTGGCATACTTTAGAGGGTGTAAACGTATTTACGCTATATTATCTATACTATTATAAAGAAAATGGGATTTATACATTCAAAGTGGCAGTTCTCATACCACTACACCAAAAATTTTAAATGCCAAAAATATCCTTCTTTTGATAGAAAATATTTAATTTCCCAACTCATAGTTAACAGATAATTCAATCAAATTTTAACGCCGTTATACTTATGTTACGAAAGGGGAGAGTGTGCAATATTTTATAAAACAGATTGGGTTATTTACAATTTTTATAACACAAAATTTAGCTAAATTTTAAAAGTACAAAAGAATTTATATTTTTTATCCAAAATAAAATTATTATTTTATATAATATATATTTAAAATAAAAAACTTAACTCCCACCACACCCCCATTTTGCCCCATCCCCATCCCCAGCCCACGTCTACGCATAGAAGGGGCACCACCGTCGCCCCCAATTTGGGCAACGTTGCCGTCGCGCAGCCCACCCCACCCCCCATCCCGTCACCCTAGAGTTATTTAATAAAATATTATAAAAAAAGAAATTACAATTCTACCACAAAATTGGTAGAGTTGCAAAAATACTAACAACTCCCTTTTATTTTTATTTATTTTTTAATATTTAATGTCTGAGTCGTTAGTAACACTAACGACTTGGGCATTTATATTTTTTATTTTTATTATTAAGTATTATTTATATTAAATTTTATTAATTATTATGTAATTTTTTAATTTATATATAATTTTTAATTTCATTAGTTAAAATTAATTATGATACTTATTATTCCTAACAAAATAATAAATAAAAAAAGGAGTGCCCAAATTGTTAGTGCTACTAACGACTTGGGCATATTTTTCAAAAAAATAATAAAAACATACCAAATAAAAAAAAATATTGATGAGTTCCCCTCTGCAAGATAAAAAATAAGGTCGGTAAAAACATACCAAACAAAAAATTTATTCCCTTTTTTTTATGTCATTGCTCACGTGGCATGAGATTTTTTCATCTAAGCGCTTATGCGGCAGATGAAATATTAAAAAAAGAAATATCTAGTCAGCAAAATTTCTAATTTAAAAAGTCTTAAATTTGTACACATTAATAATTTTCAGCCACTTTTGATAATTCGGTGGGTGGAGTCCTGCAATTCCCCCCAAAAAAAAATATACTATTTATCATCCCGTATATCTACAGTCCTTATTTCGTCACCCGCTTATATACAAAATAGTAAATACAATTAAGCCTATCAGGATATACAAAATATCCTTCAATTTATATACATCAACATTGATAAAAAAAAGATTCTTGGTATAACACCAGAAATTTTCACTTCATGAAAATGAAATAAATACATTTTGAACTTATTTTAAAAGATCATCTTAACGTTAAACACCAAAAATCTAATATTTTTTTTCATATCTAAATTGATTTAGAATGTAATTTTAGATAAGCTCTATTTTGGATTAAAATGACCAAAAATAAAACCAAAGAAGAACAAATCACATCAAACATCCGTATCAATATTTGTCAGCATATCTGATATCTATCCTAATTACCTTAGGGATGCACATTCATATCAGCACATGGATTGTCATCACTCAGACAATGAAACTGTGTGTTCACATGGAACCCACCTTGCTTCAACTTGTGATCATCTCAATTAGCTGGCTTGACGAACCCACTTTGCCCTAATCACAATTTTGTTTGATCAGAAAACATCAAGTTGTTGGCAATGTAAAGGATACGTGCGCACATAAAAAAAAAAATTATTGACTATAATTTTAATAATTATGAACTAAAAAATTATTTTAATAATTTTTATTGAGGAATCCACGATTTTAAGTTGTTGGCACATTTTTATTGACCAAGTCTAAATAAAATTGATGTAAAAACATAAATTTTCCACTAAGAAAACGTTATTTGTCATGTTTTTTAGATATGAGAAATCTTTTAGCCGCCATCGCAGATACTACAGCCAACAACCGTTGTATGACCTTGGTCAATGACTATTTGCTACGACTATTTTGTCTATTTGCCATGATTAAATATTATATTTTTTGTAGTTACAGTAGCTTTAGTTTTATTACAAAATTATAAAATTTTCAAGCTACATAATAATAAAAACGCGCGAATTAATTAAACTGCATGCATGCGCACAATAACATAATTAAAAAGATGAGTGAGTTTATTTTTATATTTTAAGTCTCAAGTATGGGTATCAAATTGAGTAAATAAAAGGGTTAAATGCAATTATCTCCCTATGATATGTGAAATGAGCAAATACCCTCCTAAAAAAAAAAAAAAGAATTAACAAATTACCCTCTTATCAATGGTTTAGAAAAATGGATAATTTACTTCATTTTCTAAAACACATGAAGTAATTTGTCATTTAATTTTTCATAAAGATTTTTTTTCCTTATTTTTCATATCACATGGTAAATAAAGAAAAAATAATTGCACAATCACAATATTTTCAGGAGAATTATAAAAGTGTCACTAGAATAAGAGTCGCAAATTGTATTTTTTTGTTTTTTTGATTTCGCATAAACTAAGGCTAAATGATGGATATTACCATTTCGAGACCCTCTACTACCTAAAGGAATGCCGATTCCACCCGGTTTTTATAAGCAATCCCTTTAATTTATGAAAGTGATTGTTTTTCTTTTAGGCTGAATAGCATTTTACCTTAATCTGATTTTATAAATGAATAAATTATTTCGTATAAAAATAAAATAACAATTTATTTTTTGTGCTTTTTAAAATGAAGTAATTTACCTCCCTGTCTAAGGAGGTAAATTATTTCATTTTAAAAAATATACGGAGGTAAATTGCTATTTTGTTAGAGGTAAATTGCTTCATTTTAAAAAACATAAGGAAGTAAATTGCTATTTTTTTTTTCATAAGGGATAATTTGCCCATTTACAATATCACAATGAGTTGCTTGCATTTTTCCCTTTTATTTTAGTTGTTGATGAAATTGTTTTTGTAGGAAACAAAAATCCACAACTGGAGTTGCTGCATTGAATTCTCAATTGATATTTTCGGGTATATATGCTCAAGTTGTGTGTATGTTTTTTGTAGTGAATTTCAGGTGTTTAAGCAATTCATTTTAATTGTATTTATTTTAATTTTTATTTTCTTCATCTTTTCTTGGGGTTTGATTTTTATAAACTGGTTGTTAAATGAATTGTTTTCTTCACAAAAGATTTTCACGCCTCGGATCAGGGGTCACCACATGACCATGCACCAAAACCATAGCATTAGTAGCATGAAGTCCTCACTATCGAACCATAAATTCGAACTCAATGGTAATGATACTTAAATAATAAAAATTCAATACATGTTTGCAGCGGAAAAAAATGAATAAATAAATCTTAAAATCCTAATCTTAGCACCGAGTCCTAACAACTATGAAAGAATTAATTCCCAATGAATAATTGTCTATAGAAAAATTATTGTCACTTGCATCCGTTGGTTAACTACCAATCCCAGTACAGTGTTCCTTACACTCCTTATGCACCTTATCTGCAAGATATGGTAAGCGGCGTGAGCGACTAATCGTCCAGTAAGTGGTCTCTATTTCTTACCAATACGAGCATAATACGTTAAAGGCCCATTTACTTGGGCTGATTATTGATGGTGTCCCTTTCAATCTGGACTTATTTTGTGTTTACTTTCTTTTTATGAAGCCTGGTATAAATACAAATGGCCTGATATAATTCTGGATTGTTGCTTGATTGTTATCCCAGCCCATATGGTGGAACTAATTTATCAGGAAGGCCTCACAATTGGGTTACTATTTTTTGTGCCCAACGTTTAGTGGGATTTTTTTTTTTGTATAATTACTTATAATAATTTAATTTAATTTTTTAAATAATTAGTTATAATTAAATAATTAATTATATTTTTTAATTCCTTTAAATAAAAATTATTTTAAATTTTAATAAATATTTAGTACACATTTAGATTATAGAACATCAAATAATAAATACATAAATTTTAAAAATATTTTTTTATGTTAATAATTTATAATAATTTGTAAAAATTAGATATATATTTGATGTTATTATATTATATATATTTTAAAATAATATTGTTATCAGATACTTATTTTACATTACTATATATTAATAAATATGATTTTTTTATGAAGATCAATATAGTGGTGATTGGGAAAATGATATTGATGTAAGATTTATATATAAAAAGTTTAGGTATTCTTAAGTATTTATATTTCATGATATGTGAATATGTGATGTTTTTGTTTTGTTATGGTCAATTTTGTCAATTACATATTTTATTCTTTATAACAATTATAAAAATAAATATAATATAAATTAATCACACAATAATAATCTAATAATTCATGCAAAGTAAATAAATTATCAACCTTTTCACTATCCCAATATTAATCATGATTATCTATCTTCTTTTAATCCCATCTAAAGAAGTAGAGGAGGCCTACTAATACAAAATGCTATCAGGGCTGAATTTCTGAATTTGTGTATAAAAAAAGAGGCGTATAAAATATCCACTTATGACAATTACAATTTTATTTAAATAATGCAAGACGTTTCGTAAATCAACCATGTTAGAAGAAAATGCGCATGCTCTCATTCACTAGCAATATAACATACATCGTATTTATTTGTGACTATTATTATAACCCATAGTCCGGGTCTCAATCTTTAACCCCGATTGAGAGGATCATACATAAGTTCTCAGTTTATAACCCCAATTGAGAGGGTTAGTAATAAATTCTCAGTTTATACCCCAACTGAGAGGGTCAATAATCAGTACTCAGTTTTTAACCAACTGAGAGGGTTCAGAACAACTCTAATTTTTACCAGTTAACAGTAGTTTCATTAACGTTTGAGCATATTCTGTCTATCAGTCGATGAACTTGAGCATGCTTTATTATTACTAAAAACTTTAACATATATTTGTCACACGTGTCTCAATTTTGAAAGATGTCAGAAAACATAATAGACAACGTAAAAGTTTGACACAATGTAAATTTTTCCAAATTTCAAGATTTATCAACTGTTTGCATAAGTATTTGACAGAAAATCCTACCATACGTATCTCAATTTTGAACTCATAAAAATATTTTATACTCGTATCATATTTTACTTTAAAATCAAGACAATTAGTTGAAATTAGAAAATATTTGAGAAAATGCTACGTAAGAGAAAAGAAACCACTTACCAATATATCCTAATTCTCACTCGTTCAACTCAACACTTAATCTGACAGGATCGAATCCTAGAAAAATCAATTTAACTCTATTAATTACATCACGTAATCCGATTTCAAGATGTACTCAAACTTGTTAAATTCTAGTATTCTCCTAATTATATTATTATTATTATTATTATTATTATTATTATTATTATTATTATATTATTATTATTATTAATTATATATGTCTATGCATAGATACTCTAATGCTACTCGAGCTAATCCAATTTCTAACAATTATTCCATATACTTAGTAACAGGTGTACAATCATCATGAGGCCATCTTTGCATATAATTGGATTCCTCTTCTATCATATCATGAACATATAAATATATTGTATAAAACCTCCTAATGATTCTAAGCAGTCCCATAAGCATTTTTGCCAACTGTATGTTAAGTAATTGCACCGTCAGCCTCAGCACCAACAACCTTTATGGACCTAATGAATCTAGTATTTAAGCCTTATCTGGATAGATTTGTGGTGGTCTTTATTGACGATATTCTATTGTACTCCGCTAGTGATAAGATGCATGAGGAACATTTGTGGTTTGTGTTGCAAACCTATCAAGAGAAACAACTTTACGTAAAATTCAGCAAATGTGAGTTCTGGCTCAAAAGTGTGGCATTCTTGGGGCACGTTATAACTAAGGAAGGTACATCCATAGACCCTAGGAAAGTAGAAGCTATTGTGGACCGGCCTAAGCCAACCAATGTGACTAAGATCTGGAGTTTCCTAGGCTTGGCAGGATACTACCAAAAAATTGTGGAAGGATTCTCAAAGATAACCCTCCCATTAAATAGATTTGTCTCAGAAGTGGGTAAAGTTCAAGTGGGATCAAGTATGTGATGATAGCTTCAATAAATTGAAGCAACAATTGGCTTCAGCCCCAGTGTTGACCCTACCTACGGAAGTAGAGGGTTTTACTATTTTATACATGCATCAAAGAATGGGTTGGGATGTGTTTTAATGCAAAAGGATAAGGTCATTGCATATGCGTCATGACAATTGAAACCCTACGAACAGAATTATCCGACCCATGATCTAGAATTGGCAGTTGTTGTCTTTGCCCTAAAAATATGGCGACATTACCTATATGGTGAGAAATGCGAGATATACACTAACCATAAAAGCTTGAAGTACCTATTTACCCAAAAAGATCTCAACATGCGCCAGAGAAGATGGTTATAACTCATAAAAGACTATGAGCTGCATATAAAATACCACCATGGAAAGGTGAACCGAGTAGTTGATGCATTGAGTAGGAGAACACATCAATTCTTAGACCACAAGTTAGTAAAACAACTAGAGTCATCAAATAGAAGTCGTGGAATCCACAAATCATGCCAATAGCTTTGCTACCCTCTATAAAATAGGATACGCGTAGCCAATATTCAGACTCGAAACTAGAGAAGATTAAGAACAAGGTCGAGTTCAAATCAAACTCTGATTCCTGCATAAAGGATGATGGAGACCTGTATATGAGACGCAGGTTATGCGTCCCTAGCAATAGTGAGTTAAGTGGGACATTATGTCCGAAGCCCATAGGTCGAGACTTTCTTTACATCCTGGGAGTACAAAAATGTATCGAGACTTAAAGGAAAACTTTTGATGGAATGGTATGAAAAGGGATATTGCAGAATATGTTTCGAGATGCTTAACGTACCAAAAAGTGAAAATGGAGCACCAAAAACCAGGCTGCTGGCTGCTGCCATTAGAAATCCCGGAATGGAAATGGGAACATGATACTATGGATTTTGTAGTCAGACTACCAAGAACACGCCTAGAACACAATGTAACTCGGTAGTGGTAGATCGTCTAAAAATCAGCACACTTCATTCCTATTTGCACCACTTACACTTTGGAGAAGCTGGCTAGAGTCTACATAGACAATATAGTAAGACTTCATGGTATCCCAATAAGCATAGTGTTTGGATCAGGACCCCCGATTCATCTCAAGATTTTGGGGGAGTTTCCAACAAGCATTAGGGACGAGCATACGACTTAGTACAACCTATCATCCTCAAACAGACGGGCAGTCAAAAAAGATAATTCAAACTCTAGAAGACATGCTCAGAGCTTGTGTGCTGGACTTCAAGGGAGGTTGGAGTGACTATCTAACGTTTAATAGAGTTTCATACAATAATAGCTATCATAGTAGTATTGGCGTGAGCCCATACGAAGCATTATATGGGAGGAAATGTAGGTAGCCATTGTGGGGGAATGAAGTAAGGGAAAAGATTATCACAGGGCCAGAGCTACTGCAAGAGAGATAGAGAAAGTCACGACCATTAGGAAAAGGGTCAAAGATCAAAGATCGGCAGCGACAGCTAGGTTCCGTGATAGACTCCCCTTGTCAAGTGACGTTAGAGTAACTGCGCCCAACACAGGGAGTGGTACGTGTCAGTAGGAGCAGGAAGCTAAGCCCTCGATACGTGGGACCATATGACATACTAGAAAAAGTAGGAGAGATGGCTTATCGGCTAGCCTTACCCCACCACTAGCAAGAATCCATAATGTGTTCCACATATCGTAGTTGAGAAGAGATAATACTAGATTCAATGCATGTACTAGAACCCAACCTCTCCTTGTAAAAGAAAACTTGACCTATGAGGAGTTCCCCATCAGAATCATAGATAGAAAGGCACAAGTCCTTCAAACTAGGACAATACCATATGTCAAAGTACAATGGTCCAATCAAACGGGAAGCTTCATGAAAGATGGAGAACACTATGCGTGATAAGTACCCTAACCTCTTTAGTAATCAAGGTACATTTAGTTTCAAGGACGAAACTTTATATAAAGGGGGGAGAATGTAAGAACCTGACCTAAAATTTTTCAAACATGGAATTGTTATTATTATTATAATTATTATTAGTATTATTATTACTACTACTATTATTATCATTAGTTATTATTATAATTACCCCATTTATGCCCTATTTTCGGATTTAATTTTACCCTCTAGCAAAATAGGATTTTGATGAATTTTTAGAGAGTTTTAGAGTGTAATTAACCCCTAAAGACCATCTACATGTCAACCCCTATTCAAAACTTAGTTTTTCCCCCACATAATCAAACTCTAAAACCCAAATTTTTACCTACACCTCTCATAGGCGGGATTCATCAAATCCTTCCTTTCCACCCTTATTCATAATTCATCTACGTGATTCTAGGTTACTCGGCAATAGAAGCAAACGACAAGGAGATGGAAACACCAAACTATTCAATAACGAGGTAGAATTCCATCTTAATTAGTAACATTAGTTGAATTTATATCGGGGGTGGTTCTATGGACTCCTACAATTAACTGCCCAGGTAGATCAGTGTTATTTTGAAGTACTAAACTCATGATAATATGGCATTAGAAAACCTGATTTGGATTTTGATGAAAGAAGGGAAGTATAGTTAGAATTTGTGTGTGAATTAGAATTAAAATTTGACCGAGATCTATTCTTGACAACCGTATGGGGGTTGAGGCTGACGGTGCAATTACTTCAACGTATAGGTTGGCAAAAATGCTTACGGGACTACTTGGGATCATTAGGAGGTTTTATACAATATATTTATATGTGTATGATATGATAGACGAGGAATCCAATTAGATTCAAAGATGGTCTCATGATAATTTTGTACACATGTGTATACTGAGTATATGGAATGATTGTTAGAAATTGGATTAGCTCCAGTAGCATTATTATGCTAGACAGTATATAATAATAATAATTAATAATAATAATACACATGGCAATTTTGATCGGGTTAATAAAGTCGGGTTCTTACAAAGATAGTCTCCAAGGCAAGGGAATAAGTGCATACGTGATTACAATTGTGTGAAATATATTCTTTTCTTATTTATTTTGCTAAGTTTGTAATTACAATTGGTGGAAATATATTCTTCCTTATAATGTACCATTTTCAACATTGCTACAAGAATTATTAGCATCACAGTTTTATTAGATATGATGTGATTTATTGTTAATTTTTGCTTTCTTAACATGCAATCCTGGAACATACAAGTTCATAGGTTGCTACCATATTGCAGTTGAAGTGTCATATTGAAATACACTACATCTCTTTTTAATTATGATGTAGTCAATAATTGTATCCACTTAGTATATTTTTTTTTTTTTGGACATTTCTATAAAATTATATCAGGTGCATTCTGCCGTTGGATTATGTTGGTAATAGAAAAAATAAAAGAAGTCAATGTATATATAGCTTGCATTGTGTCCGTTTTAGAGTGATCAAATTTATTTGAAGCGAATGTGAATCGGGATTCTTTGTTGATGAACTAAACCCACTTAGCATTTGGATTTCTTTGTTTTTGCTGCACCGTTTGGTTCATTTCTATATGGGCATCTTCAATCCTACACTGTTTCGAATTTTAAAATTATATTGTTTGGCCATTCTCATTGAAAAGGTTCAATTCCATTGAAAATCTTAGCTCATGTTTACTAGGTTGCACAGGGATATACTCGCATAGTTTTCAAGTTGGATAAGTTTTTTATTATGTTGGTTTCAAGTTGGGATAAGTTACCGTATGCATTGGGAGAGGGATATCAGTAAAATGTTTACTTGTTGAAATACTAATCTTCCTGATATATAATTATTTTTTGTTTACAAGTATGTATAACATGAGTCATACTCAAATACTTTTACTTAATTGCCCCTCAAAAAGGACAAACATCAAGTCCTTATTTGATGAGAAGATTTCACATTTCCCTACTTCACTCACCTTCTTCTGCAAAAAGGAATTCTTAACTCTCTTCAAAAATTTCTTCAATCACTGCATCTCCGGTGGATCTTTAGGAAAGCAATAGTTTATTTGTCCTATGAATTTACATTCCAACCCTTTATGACAATGATTCCAAGCTATAGTTGTTCGTGATATTTTGATTGTCCCTGTCCAACACAACTTGTTGCATATAAGTTAGGACGCATAAACAGAATTGGGAAGTTAAACCGGAATCGAGCGGATTTTGGTTTTTTTTTTACTATACTATAACTAATTCCATTTGGTTTTTAAATTTTTTGTCTCCCGACAATAAACTGTTTTGTTCACCATAAACGGATTTCGCATAACTTACGCACTTTTTTGACAACGAGTAAGTTTCACCAGAGGACTGATACTCATTCCGTCCTTATGTAAGGACTGCATTGTTACCAGTCATTGGAAATCTTCCACTGCTCACATATATAAACAGCGGTCCCTGTATTTACTGAACAAATATTTAATTTACAACTTCCTTATCTTTGAGTCTTTGCGGCACGCCTTGAATGAGGCTGTGCAATTAGAAAGATCAGGACTTTCGACTGTGCGAACTTTGGCATTGATCGTCTTAGCATTACTCGGTGTAGCTTTTTTTTCGGGCAATATAGTTCTCAGCTTTCAATCTACACCACTGTTCCCGTGATTTGAAGTAGATTTCAAATTATATATATCAGCGAATAGGTTCTTATTCGATTCTCATATATGACACTCTAGTTTGTATGTCAGTTTTGTTTATTACACATTTCGGTATTACTTTATTTTCTTATAGGTAGTATTCTTATTGTCGCTATTAATCACATAACCTCACTATCATGAGGAGCTATATTTTTTTGTCTTTGCTTGTTTTAAAATTGATTCAAGGTAATTAAGTTTAGGTACTTATGATATGATTTAATTAATTGTTGTATTCCCATATTCATTTATAAATAATATATGTTTCTTAACTTATTAAATTCTAATTTGCTAATTTGATATGTTAATAAAAAAAAATTCTGTAGTGGTAGTCCTCAACTTTTGTTTGAATAATACTTAACTGGTTTACATTACATTCCTAATATATATTACATTATTTCATCTTTTACCATTTACATAAATTGAAAAAAGGATATTTTACGTGGGAGCAGTTTCATTTTAGCGATTTTGTAAATTCCGCCAATCAGTGTCAATAATTTCTCTGGTGGTATTCTCGAGTTTTTAAATTGATAGTATTACATAGTTTTGGTAACTACATCAAGATACTCACATATTATATATATATTGCACTACCATAAACGTTTGTGCAAAAGAACAATTCGATTGTTGGGGTTGCAGCGTTAGTCTTGATAAGTAAAAAAAACCAATGCAAAAGTTAGTCATATTTTTAAGTAAGAAGTACCTAAACTAATCGACAATTTGATACGTATAATCCAATTATTAAACTAAGTTGATAAATTTAATATTCCTCTAAACACGTAAGTCTGGACTTCTTGATAACTCTATTGTCTGATCCCAGCGAACAGTGAGTTCTTAGTTGATTGCACATTACCTGTTTTATTAGATTCTCTCTCAAGTACTTCTGAGTGAATCTAGTAAAAACACTTTAATATATTTTACTTACAGGCCTTATTACAAAATATAGAAAAGACGTCTGTAATGGGCCATACTCAGACAAAGATATTTCATCGCAGGGTGTAACCGGTAGATTTGTGGAGTTCTATCGAATTTGAGTTGGCCGATTGATTTATTCCACTTTGAATACGCCGGCTGATAAGACATCCTCGTTTATTAATTTAATTTCGGCAAAAAGCAGTGAGTTGGAGTGGTGAAATTATATCATGTTTATTATTAGCGTATTTTCTACGCTACATGCTCAAGTGGTTTGTAATTCTCCTCTAGGGCCAAAATAACTCTCGTAAATGCTCTAAAAAAGGAATTGTCAATCTCTTACAACTTTATGTTACTGATTGGAATATTGTACACTCTCTCAGATATCACAAGACACTTTAATTCAAAAAATTTGTGTCAATCGCTATTAATATCTTGAACTTCTCTTCATAATTGGTAATCTTTTACAGAATCATTAATAGGAACCAAGCCAAAACAATGTAGAATATATACATGATATTATTTATCTTAACTTAATTACCTATTAAATGTGATGTCAAGTTAAAATTCTACATTTTTTCCAAGTTTGATTTACTTGTTTCATACTCAATTATAATTAATTTAATGTCTTTAGTGAGTGTTACTTCAAGCTAATAATTAAGTTCTTTATGGTTTGTCAACCAATATGGATCGTTTCAATATCTCAATTAAACCTGCAGGATTATTACTCTTCATGCCTCTCAATACACGGTCGTATTAATTAGTTTTATTCAGAGCTCACTACAACACTCAGAGAGTGCTTAAAGGAATTAGGTTATTTAGACATAATTGAAGCACCTATTATATCGCAATTAATTAAGTGTTTTTTTTTCTCAGTCAATTTTAAGGTTCTCTGTATTTAAATTGTTTTCACAAAGACAATAATACGCCACTCACTCAATTAGGCTATCTTGTGTTGAGCACTGTCACTTCTAGCGAGTTAACATTGGTGTGCAAATTAATAATGTGTAAGCTATTGGTGGCTCTTATTCTATTTTTTCATGTAGCCTATTTCAGGATTTCAACTCTCTTAAGAAAAAGCTTAGTCAACTATTGACTATTTTCTCACTTGCTTCCACGTGCCTCACCCCTTTATCAGCAGGTTACATTTATCGTTGGATCGCATATCCGGTAGCAGATCAGATCTCTTTTACCAAAACATTGTTCGCTCTATAAAGAGTGATAATTGTTGGGAACAAAAGCTGAAAAATATATACTCTCATACCAGTCACCCTTGGACATTTGGATCAAAATCATAAAATTTACTTTAATAGGAACGCTAGTATTTAGCATGGTATGCTTCTCTTTATGGTAAAATTGGAACATTGACCTATCTACATTAAGTTAACTTGCCAGATTATAACAGTGTTTGGCGTTATAGAAGGTTACCGAGAAAAAAACGGCAACATGTTATAAGAATTGAGCAAACGTTCGATACTTCACATTTCCCGCCCGCCTAGTTCAGTCAACTTAACCGCCACTTATCTGATGTTGAGTGATTAACAATCACATTACGTCACCTATGTCATATTTAGGTTTTTTCGTTGCCACCCCCAGGCCGCCTTTTCATCATTGTGACATATGAGATCGAGTATTGTTCTTTCCACACATGGAGCTTAGAAGTTATGTGTGGTTCTGCCTTGATGTTACACTATGGGAATGCTCTTTTTCATGTGAGCTTCAAGTTGGACTAGATAATCAGTTACTAAACCCATTCTCCCACTTCCACCCGATCGTAATTAAGGATTTAAGTCCATTAATCAGGCATTCTTCTTCTATAATTGTCCACATCAATCGTGGCCCAGATCTCTCTTTATTTGATCCCCGACATTTTGGTCTACCATTGCTTTCGTCCTCCAACGTATTTAGGTGCAGTTTGATAGGAATTCCACCATCCATTATAACCTGCACCCAAATAATTAAAAGGGGATAATTTTATTTTCTTTCTATTTTTTTTTGTGTGGAAAAAGCATAAATACCGATCCCATACACACAATTAATAAATACAGAACAAATCCACATAACAACCTTACACTCCTACTCAAGAAAATTTAGTTAATTTATATAATGCATACAAAAATCTAATCTACTCAGCTATAATAGGAATCTGCAGACGATAGATTAATCATAAAATGCCTCATAGACTAGTACGTTACAGCTAAACCAACAAAAGTTAAACACATAAAATCAGTATTTGAGAACAACTAATTTACGACGAACATTTGAAACGTTACAAACATGGAGAATTCAAATAGAGGAATAGGAAAAACAGGGGGCTGAAATAATTATTTTTGTGGCTATCTATTCACTTTCATCCACAGCATAACGATTCGTTGTGCATCGATGGCTCGCTATTGGATAAAAAGATTAGCTTCAAAGTATTCCCCAATGCACTTTCAGCAAACCGAATTATCTTTCTATAACATTACAAGCGAATGAGTGTTTCAAGTTGAAAATCTCCTCTTTATTCTAAGGGTGGCCTGCTTCGTGATCTCATTCCCGTAGGTGATATTGAACCCCTCTGTAAGGAATTAAAAAACCTTTAGTGTTTGCGTAGCCATAGTGGCACAGATAATAGTTACCTGCATATCATTTCATTGAAAATTGTGAATAGAGAATCAAACTTTATGGTAATGTTCATTTAATTTCTAAAAAAGCCAGCAAAGACGAAAAATACAGAATTATCAAATGATGAGAATTTCAAAGATATTTATAGTCGAATTTAACATACCAGTTGGAACACGAAGACCGTTAGGTTTGTGGATTGAATCTCACAAAAACACATTGTTTTAGCACTGCCTTCCCAATCGCTTAGAACGTAGATGATAAATGTGCATATTAAGATTTGCAGACACCGGGAATTGACTGTCACTTGCCCTTTACGTTGCCACCGATACGACTATTTTCATGTTCCGACCTCTAACGTTAATGAAGGTATCTCACAAAGCACTTTAAAACCCTGCAACAATAATTAGAGACTACATGTAAAAGGCGAGCCTTAGATAAATATGTTACAAATAATTTAGTTGTTACAAGTAATTATTGTTAGTGAAGACTGTAATGATACCGACCCTTGCTAACGGTATGACCAGACTGTAAAAAGTCATGCTTCACCATACAATTCTTTTTGTGATGGCAAATAACACTAACGAACATAGCCACTTGCTCAGGCACAGTGATATTCTTAATTGCCATAAGCCCACCCGATTATTCTAGCATATAACACAAATGGCCTAATGCATTTCAGCCCATGCAGAGGTTTCTGATACAAGACTCATCGCAAAAGAACTAACTATGCAGGTTTCTAACTTGATTAGGTATCCTAGAATTAAGCTTGTAGCGGTGACGTCGAACACTTAGTTCAGAATGTCTTCTCGATTTAATATTGAATAACATGAACAAAAATCATAAGTGCCACCGCAATCTCAACCAGAATTTGTTGCACAGCAATCAAAGCCAATATTCTTCGACTATGCCTCATCCTAATTTTGGCACGCACAATTCCAGTACCTTAGATTACTTAATTTGAGAAGGCCTAGACTGAACTATAAAAAATTTGTATGTAGAAGGGTATTCGAAAGTTCAATTCGTATGGGATCAAATGAAAACATCATTAAAACATATGAACCTTGGGAACAGTAGGTAAGTAAAGTGTTAATAAATACCTCATGCAATAAATAGAAATAATTTGCACCCGTAAAAAAGGGAAACGACGGAAAGGGTAATATCCAGCAGAGTCTCGAATAATTTAGACATGTATAAAAATAATTAATCGCATTCATTGGTAAAGTAGCTCCATATGACTGAACAATTAATATTAGAATAATATATTAAGTAAGGCATCTGTAGGCAGAAAGCAAGCAATATTGAGGTGCGAGACTACTGAGTGGCCGAACAAACTCATATAGCATAAATTCATGAAATAGTAGAGATGGTGCTTAATATGCAAAAAAAATAAAGCATCATAAGTTGCAATTATTTTTGGGGAAAGCCATAGAAGAAATGCTTCACCTCAAATATTTTCTTTAACATTTTACCCAAAATTAAAGGAAGGGGGGTCTCTGTATTTACCTGTTTCAAGGTCTGCACTGCAAAATTTCCGAAGAATCCGCCCGAAGAAGGTCTTCCCAACTATGAAATCAAAGAGAAAAGCAGCAAGTTAGAATCTTTTACACATATTGCTTCTTGTAACAAATTAAGTCTGAAAAATATTGAGTAGAACTCAATTTTTCTTTAGAATTCCATCAGGGTTTAGCCTACCTTTGTTGAAAGCAAAGAGTAATGGAGAAAGAAGAGTTTGGCGAGTAGAATTAAAGTTATGGAGATGGGACAAAGATGTCAGTGCAATTAATGAAAAATTGCACATTTTGATGTAAATATTCTGATGATTGGGGATTAAATGGTAATTGGGGCCAATAAAGTAGAGTTGAAGCAGGCAACTCATAATTAGTGGTTCTTTCAAGCGGGAAGCCAAATACAAATCCCGACTGCCCGATCGAAATTTAAATCCAACAAATAGAGCACGACAGTAGCGGGCCAAGCACCCTAATACTGGGCCCGACTTGAAATATAAATAGGCCACTAACCGAGATAAGTCCGAATATCCAGCATTATACACACTTGTAAACATGGCCTTGTAGTTATAGGTATGCTAAAATGCATTGATCTATACATTTGTAGAGCCTCATGATTTTTCTTGTCTTCTCTTATATTGTAGCCTACAAATTTTAAATCAATCGACCAAAGGTTTGTCTTGTCATGTTATTTATTTTGTTAATTTTAGAAGAAGAAGAGACATGACAAGATATTTGAATTTACTGTAAATTTATGGTTTTACACTATAAAATTAAAATCCCATACTTATATAATACCTATATATTACAATTTAGACAATCAAATTCAAATATATTATCATTTCTCACACTATTATATAAGTTTGGAAAATCAAATCCAAATATATTTTTATATTTTTCACACGAACTAATAAAAGCATCTTCACTTTATTAAAAATTAAAAACAAGAATAGAAGCAAAGCCAAACGGCTTGTCCCACCTTTAATTAGGTCCAATATATTATTCTTTTTCGCGAAGTTATTTCTTTATGTTATGATTTTATGTACTTTGATAACATGATATATGCTGAATTTACTTAAAATTTCTTGGATGAATTGATTACTATTGGCGGGGTGGATGGTAAGTTTTCACTTGGTGGAATTGCATATAAAGTCTTTGATACAATATTTACATAGTAAATAGTATTTCAATGAGTGAGAGGAGATCAAACTAATTTTTTTATTTTGTTACTCTTATCTCCCTTTTGAATCTTTTTTTATTATTTTCCTTTTAAATATAAACTTGATAGATTTTGCTTCAT
This sequence comes from Sesamum angolense, assembly GCA_034509725.1. Lineage (NCBI taxonomy): Eukaryota > Viridiplantae > Streptophyta > Magnoliopsida > Lamiales > Pedaliaceae > Sesamum > Sesamum angolense. The sequence continues at coordinate 40,803 of JACGWL010000602.1, forward strand.
AGAACAAGAGAAAGATATGTTTTTTTTATCTTCACAATTTTTAAAGGACTGGTGGAAGATTACTTTCTCGCATAAATATATAATTCTTTTTAGGAACTATAAGTGAAAGGAACTTTTCTAAAGTTTTAACAACTTTTTGTTAAGTTACCATATTGGTTTTTTTTATTTAGAATATTGATCGAGAATACGCTTTGTATTGTAATTTCTTCATATAATTTTTATTTTTACGTTACTATTATTTAAATCAATAAATAAATAAAATTATTTTAATTATAGAAATGTATCCAACTTTTTTTTCCATAATTCTTGTAAATTTTTAAGCTCAAAATTGATGTGGGACATAAGTCAATATATTGTGAGGAATTGCTTCAAGAAGTTTATGCAGTCAGAACTTGATACAATAAAGCCAGGAATATATATAAGTTCTTAATTATAGTGAAAATAACTTATGCATGTGGGGATGGCGAGCGGTGGATCGTTTGGTTTATTTACAAAATTTTTGTGTTTTCTTTAATTTATATTTAAAATAATTATTTTGTGCAGGAACCTTATGTAGCAACTTTTGGTATATTAATTTTAATTTAAATTTGGTCATGTGACATTTATTTTTCTTATTTATATTTGATCAAATGTTGACAAATGTATGGGAAGCTAGCTTTTTTATCTAGGAATATTTTTGACAACGCTTTTCTCATTTTAGAGTTTGAAATTTGAAGGAGTACAATACCTCTATGACATGAGAAAATTACCTTCAATACTCTTTTTTTTTTAATATCATATTGAATTTAATGTAAATAACAAGAATTTAGTGATAGAAATAAAGACAATCGCAATAAATTGAAGATGGCTAATATTTGTGTAACAAAATCTGTTGCCCAGTGTTATTATGATGAAGAAGTAAGTTCGTATAGATTATTTTGTACTTAATAATAAATAATATTCTTGTTTCATTTCTTATACTTTTTATTCACGTGTGATCCAGAGATTGAGCAATAGCCAACACAAACTGCTACTTGGGGAAAAACTCAAGACAGTAACAAGAAGAATGGTTGGGTCGACCAAACTTCAGAAGAAGTTTATGTAAGTAATTCAAATTGCATTTTTTGCTAACAAATATTTTAATTAACACTGTTTAGGATAGGTGGCTTGAAAGCCAATTAGATTGGCGTGCATGTAATCCAATCATAAAAACAACTTGATCTTTATGTAATATTATTGAGTGAATAAGATGAGTATTTCACCTTTGGCAGATAAGTTGTGGTGCTCATCATGCATGTGTGTATATTCTTTTCAACATCACAACAAAGCCCACAGACCATTAAAACACCATGCAACAGTTGGACTGCGCATTGGATGGCGGTCATGAAATCAACTGTCTAGGGTTGGGTCTGAAATGTTCCAAGTTGATGACCTCGAGAATGGGCATCAAGCATCAGGTGGAGACTTGCATTAAGAGTCGCATTCATTGGACAAGTGGCGCATTTCATCGGCGACAGATGTGGGACGTCTGTGCAATCTTGATCGGTTGATTGACTAGGTGACAATATTGACTGAACTGACTCGAGGAGATCATCATATGGAAGCCTTGGAGGCTTGGTCGGTATGACTTGAGTCCCCGACTCCGATAGTACGAAATTCCTCAAACTTGAGGAACTATGACAGTCACGTGCATATGATGACTGTATCTTGAATTTGTGGGAGAGGTGATTGCATCACACACACAGTCATTATAAGTCTTGTCCAGTGCAGTCAAAGTACGTAGCGAGGATGATGAGCTCCAAGAAGAGGATCCGTCCCCTGTCATTACATAATTGACTAGCAATATTCACTTTTGGAAAGTGCCTTGTTAGTCATTTTTTATTTGGAATAAAAATTATATTGCCTTGTGAATATTAAAATGAAACTAGACACAATTTAATGGTTCCATACAAGGTATATATACACATATGCTAGGGTTAATTATTGAATAATTAACCATAACTAACAAAAGAGAAAAATCTCTCACTCTCTCCTAGAAGTATTCGGCCGCCCCACTCTCTTGCACACACAAGGTGTTTTTTCTCGTTCTTTCTCTTCTAGTAAGGAGAACCAAGGAGGCCCGATTTCCAGTGTGGTGTGGATGAGCTTTAGAGGACTTCTACATTGGAGTCTTTTGTGAACGAAAGGAAAAAGAAACGAAAAAATTCTCAAGGTAAACTTTCGGTTTAGTTTTTTGATCTATTAGTTTTTTCTTCTTCCACTATAGCTTGAAAGTTTTATTTGATTAATTTCATTTACCACATCGAACGTCCGTGAATTCCAAGGGTACACCCCTTGGAACCATGGTTTATTGTTATTGCTTTGTTTTATTATGCGTATTAATTACTGTTTTCGCTCGCCTAATTTCTGGGTCGATCCATGTGATCCTTTGAAGTGGTATCAAAGCCCGGTTCGATATGGGGCTATGGTTATGTGTATAAGCATGTCTATTGTTTTCATTGCTTTGAAAGCATGTTTCAATTATTGCTTATTTTTTAATAATTAGGGTCTAGAAATTACGTGTCTCGTTTGTGAATTTTTGGGATGATTGGGGTATTTTTGAAAAGTTGGATTTTTCTAAAAAATACCAGTTTTATTTTCAATTTGATGTGTAGAATAATAAAAATAAATCTATTTTGGTACTGTACAGTGCACTGCCAGGCAGCGCGCGCGTTGCAGCGCGCGTGTTGAAGTTTGTCTGTGTGCAGCAGCGCGCGCGCGCCTACTGTGCAGCGCCGACTATGCAAGCAGCGGCCTTTTTCAGGACCTATTTTTTCATCGTTTCTTCTGAAAAATTAGATTTTTTATTTTCTGCACATTTTTTGAAAATTATCATTATTGCTAATTTAATTTTGGTTGAAATTGGATTTTTTTTCTGAAAATTAAAAGGGATTTTAATTGATTATATTTTATTTATGTGCATTAGATGCACGGTATACAGTCATCCTATTAAATTACAAATATGGACTTGTGTTTTCTGCACATGATTATTCGTTGTAATATTGGATATTACATTATATACATGGATTGTATGTTATATTTCCTAGCATGATTATTTGGTAATGTGTTAGTAATAATATGAATGATGGTCACGAAGCCCTAGACTGCGTGTATGGTTTTTCTATCTGTTTGGTGGGTCAATGTGCTCTTGTGATTTTTGATACTTCTCTCCTCTATCTCGTTTTTGCCTTGCAATAATAATGTTTTCTTTCTCCCTCATTATGTACTCCCCCGACTTATGGCCAAAGTTTTTATTTTCAATGTAATGAGAGTGGACTAAGATTTTTTTGGGTGAGGTTTTACATTTTATTTAAATATTGTTGCATGGAGAAGAAGACCCACAAAGAAAGGAGAATCTTGAAGGTCCTTCTATATGTTCTGTGAACGTAAAATAAGTATAGAAATAGCATGTTACATGCATTAGATACAGTTCTTAAAGATTCACACTTGCAGAGTCAGTTTGGGTCGCAAGGGTTGGTGTTTTTGCTGTCATCCCACAGAGGTATGCGATGGTCTCTTTGAGTTGGCAGTTTTGCTTAAATTTTGGAATATTACGATGCAATATAATATTGTGTGAGGTCTCGTCTAAAAACTTAAATATCAAACCTTTTACCTTGTGGATCGTTGAATTTCGGCCCACAATGGACTTGGATCAAAATGATTTTGATCCGTCCAAACCTTCCATCCACAACAATGTGGTGAGGAAGCTACCGCTATTCAAATATAAGTATTACGATCCATGGCAACATGTTGGAATAAAAGGAAAGTGCAAACCATTGTTGTGAACGAAGAAGTATGTTCAGTATTTTCCTATGTCACGAGTCGTGGGGCGAACGATTGAGATGCAATCGGTTGATGGTTGGACCTAACACCCAAGGTAGCATAGTTCGCTTGGAGTCCTCAGGATCATACAAGAAGGTGAAGGCAAAAGATCTTGGAAAATGACTGTTATAATGTTACCGAGCTGATAAGAATACTATTTTCATTCCTGTTTTTAGACTCAAAATATAAAGGTTATAAGTCTACATATATAAAGATCGTAGAATAATAATTATTATTTGAATGATAATGATAATAATTCATATGCACTTGGTAAAAATTAGATACAATGGTCTTTATAACATCCAAACAGCTAAATTTATTATGATTGTCAAAAACACGAACGAAAAATTATGATAAATCATAAGAAAAATACAGAGTGTATGGCACACAAGGCTAGGTCATCTTAAGAATAGGATAAGGAAGAAATTCTGACATAACGAGAACACTAAAGTATCATAGGCATAATAGAGTCTACTTGTAGAACTAATCAAACATTACACTTCACCAAACATACGTAGGAATTCATTGATCTCAAAAAGAAAGAAGAGTGTGACACGAAGGATTATTCCCCTTTAGTTCTAGAGTATACCACTCACAAGATGCGATTCATCAAAACAGATCTATTGGTATTCAGATATCCTCACATTACTGCCACTGTCTTAGAGACAATAAGGGCCCTCTGGATATGTGGGGCTCTTTTGGTTGATACAGATTCAGTTGAATTGGGTGATAAAAAAGCATCTCCAGTAACAGGCCAAGAGCAGTCACCATGATGCTTGCTGCTGCTAAAGTTTATATGAATGGATTTCTTTTCTTTAAGTTTCGGCGACTAACTTGTTTGATTGGAAATTGGAACTTTTTGAGCATCAAGTGAAAACTGCCTGCAAACCACTTACTTGCCACGCAAGAGGATAGAAAAACTGATGATATTAGAAATCTCACTATTGGCAATGTCCAGAAAGGGGCTGCTGGTTTTCTGTTTTCTATGATTGACTATAAATAATAGCACTAGAATAGTAATATGATGATAACATGGTTTGTAATAGTTATTTTATCTTCAAAAAAATCTGAAAAGATTTTTTTACATAATTCATTTTTCATGACAAGTAGATATTATGTAAAACCTGTAAGATTTTTTTTTCCTGGTTGTGGATAACAACAACTGGATGCAAATAATATTCATTTTTTGGCATGCAGGTTAATATTCATGGGTTGATCAGCGCAAAGCCATCTGGGGGGGTGTTTGATCATTAATACTCCCGACAGACGAGGATAACTTCATACTTCATAACTTTCAACTGACGATCACTCTGGTATGGTTATGCTTACCTAATGAGGTACAAGCCTAAAGGCTTTGGAAGGTTCAAGGAATACAGATTTGAAGTCGAGAATCAGACTGGTCATAAAATCAATGCCCTTTGGTAGAACCCAGGCGGAGAGTATTTAAGTGGTGAATTTATCAATTACTCAAAAGAGAATGGAATTCTCTCCCAATTGACTCCCCCTGGAATGCCATAACTGAACGACGTGGCTGAAAGGAGGAATCAAACTTTACTACATATGGTTCGATCCATGATAAGTTTTATAGAATTGCCCCATCCTTTTGGGGTTACGCTCTTGAGATGGCAAGAAAGTTGCTTAACACGGCACCATCTAAGACGGTACTTCAGACACCATATAAAATATGGCATGGCAAGCCTGCGTCCGACAAGTACTTGATAGTGTGGAGTAGCCCCACATACGTCAAGAGGCTAGTGGGAGATAAACTAGATTCGAGATCTAGTCTGTGTAGGTTTGTTGGATATCCAAAAGAAGCTGCGGGATATTACTTTTATGATCCACCCGAGCAAAAGATTTGCTCGAGAAATGCGATGTTCTTGAAAAAATGTTTTCCTGCGGATAGCCGATGTGATGAGATGTTACTTGAGGAATCAACTGAAACACCTCAGCAGAATGATGCAACATCATTTGAACCTTTAGTTCCCACTGATGGTGTTTCATTCCTTCGTAGATCAATCAAAGAATCTCGTCCACCTGAGAGGTCCGGATTCATAGGGTTGACTAGTTAGTTGGACAGCGATCCAAGGATGTACGGAGAAGCAATGTCGGACATCGATTCAGACAAGTGACTTGAGGCCATGAAATCCGAAATGGACTTGATGGGTTCAAATCAAGTTTAGACCCTAGTAGACCCGCCAAAAGGTGTCAGGCCTGTAGGGTGCAAATGGGTCTACAAATATAAGCTTGGAGCAGACGGGGAAGTTACAGCCTTCAAGGCTAGGCTCGTGGCAAAAGGGTACACTCAACGACCTGGGGTCGACTTTGAAGAAACCTACTCGCACGTAGCCATTGCCAAGTCTATGCGGATACTGTTTCCATAGCATCATGGTGTGATTATGAGATATGGCATATGACGTGAAAACAGCTTTCCTCAATGGTTTCGTTGAGGAAGAGATCTTTATGGATCAGCAGGAGGGTTTCACTTCCGTTGGAGAATAACAGAAGGTCTGTCGTCTCCAAAGATCCATCTACAGCCTCAAACAAGCTTTCCGAAGCTGGAACTTGCATTTTGATGAGGTCATACGGGAATATGATTTCATCAAGAACGAGTATGATCCTTGTGTATACAAGAAGATCAATAGGAGCTTAGTTGCGTACCTTGTGCTTTATGTCGATGACATCTTGCTCACTGAAAATGACATCAAGAAGTTAGGCGATAGTAAAGCGTGGTTGTCAACATAATTTTTCAGAAAGAATATGGGTGAGGCTTCCTACATCATTGGCATCAAGATCTAGCGATGATCTAGAAGGATGTTAGGGTTAGAGACTCAAGATGGAAAACTCAAAACGAGGACACCTTTCAATGAGACATGGGATTAAGTTGTCCAAGAAGAAGTTTCCTAAGACTGATGAGGAGCTTAAAAGGATATTAGACATCCCCTATGCTTCAGCCGTGGGAAGCATTCAATATGTTGTCCAGTGCACCAGGTTAGATCTCGCTTACGCTTTGAGTGTGACAAGCAGATATCAGGCATGCATCGGGGAGGCGCACTGGAGTGCGGTCAAGACCATACTCAAGTACCTGAGAATGACTGAAGATATGTTCTTAATCTACAATGGTGGAGAATTGATACTGGAAGGTTATAGTGTCTCTAGCTTCCAGTGGGACGATGACGATGCCAAGTCCCAATCAGGTTTTGTATTCAAGTTGAATGGTGGTGTGGTTGCTTGGAACTTTTTCAAGCAGGCTACCACAGCAGATTCCACCACGGAAGCTGAATACATAGCAGCTTTAGAAGTAGCTAAGGAAGTGGTTTGGATGAAAAACTATATCCAATGGTTGGGTATGGTATCTAGCATGGCTGAGCCCGTAGTTGTCTTATGCGATAACAACAGAGCGATAGCACAATCAAAGAAACCGAGATCTCATCATCATTCCAAATATATTCTTAGACTCTACCATCTGCTTAGAGACATGGTGAGCAGATGTGACGTTAGGATGGACCGAGTCAGCTCAGCAGAAATCACAGCAGATCCACTTATCAAGCCGATGTCACAAATTGCTCATACTCAGCATCTAGATAAGATGGAATTGAGGTCGATGGGTGATTGGCTTTAGGTCAAGTGGGAGATTGTTAGGATAGGTGACCTAGAAGCCAATTAGATTGGCGTGCATGTAATCCAATCCTAGAAACAACTTGATCATTATGTAATATTATTGAATGAATAAGATGAGTATTTCACCATTGGCATACAATTTGTTGTGCTCATCATGCATGTTAATATATTCTTTTCAACATCACCACAAAGCCCACAGACTAATTCAAACAACCACACAACAGTTGGACCGCGCATTGGATGGCGGTCATGAAATCAACTACCTAGGATTGGGTCTGAAATGTTCCAAGTCAAGGACCTTGAGAATGGGCATCGAGCATCTTGTGGAGACTTGCATGAAGAGTCGCATTCATTGGATGAATGCCGCATTTCATCGGTAATAGACGTGGGACGTCCATGCGATCTTGATGGGTTGATTAACTAGGTGTCAAATCGACCGAACTGACTCACGGAGATCATCATATGGAAGCCTTGGAGGCTTGATCGATACGACTTGAGTCTCCGGCTCTGATAGTATGGGAGTAGTCCTCAGACTTGAGGAACCATGGCAGTCACGTGCATACGATGACTGTATCTTGGATCTATGTGAGAGGTGATTGAGTCACAGACACAGTCATTATAAGCCTTGTCCAGTGCAGTCAAAGTACGTAGCGAGGACGATGAGTTCCAAGAAGATGATCCATCCCCTGTCATTACATGAGAGAGGTATCCCCTATGCACTTGGAGATGCGACTACGCTGTAAGAAGCAGTGGTCACAGTCATTGGTCGAGTAGGAAAAAGAGGTTCCTACGTCAAACAATTTAGCGTTACACGATCTCAAGTACTTAAGCATAGACGCCTAGTCCAAGATAGAAACCGACACCCAAATTCCATGCCCTAGACCAAGAACGAGAGACGGTAGATGGAAGGACCATACCCGTATGAACTCGAAGCCTAAAAGTTCACACGGTAATTCACCTAATCTCTAGTGTCATGGACCGTTGCTAGACGGCCACCCATGGTGACAGGCTCTCTTGGTCAAGGGTTAATCAAGAATTATTGATTAAATTAGATTTGATTAATAATAGTGTTGGATAGTAGCCCAAGTCTAGCGTATGGGTGAACCTAAAGAGTTACACAAAACATCACCGAGAAGGGATACAAAATTAATTAAAAATTAATTCCGCAAGTAATTAGATTACTTAAGATGAGAGAGATCCATTAGATGGATTAGTCCAAAATAAAATAATGGGATTAATTTATATTGGGCTTGCCTTTATTAATTAATAGGTTGGACTTATTAAATTAATAAAGACTATTTTGGCTCATGCATTTAATTGGATTAAATACATGATGGGCTTAATTAGTTGAATTTCAATTAAATTAAATTTAATTAAAATCAAGTGAGCCTAGCATTTTTAATGATGAAAATCGGCCACCCCACCCCTAATTAAGCACAGTTGAAAATTCTAGAAAAGAAAATAATTGACTAGCAATATTCACTTTTGGAAAGTGCCTTGTTAGTCATTCTTTATTTGGAATAAAGATTATATTGCCTTAGGAACATTAAAATGAACCTAGACATATTTTCACATTTTAATGGTTCCATAAAAGGTATATATATATATATATTGTGTGTGTGTGTATATATTTTATAGGGTTAATTATGGATAATTAACCATAACATAACAAAAAAGAAAAATCTCTCCCTCCTAGAAGCATTCGGCCGCCCCCCTCTCTTCCACACACAAGATGTGTTTTCTCCTTCTTTCTCTTCTAGCAAGGAAAACCAAGGAGTCCCAATTTCTTGTGTGGTGTAGACAAGTTTTGGAGGACTTCTACATTGGAGTCTGTCGCGAACGAAAGGCAAAAGAAATGAAAGAATTCTCAAGGTAAACTTTCGATTTAGTTTTTTGCTCTATTAGTTCTTCTTCTTCCACCATAGCCCGAAAGTTTTATTTGATTAATTTCGTTTACCACATCGAACACCCGGGAATTCCAAGGTTACACCCTTGGAACCACGGTTTATTGTTATCGCTTTGTTTTATTATGCGTTTTTCCGCTCGCCTAATTCCCGGGCCGATCTACGCAATCCTTTCAAACACTATACCTAATCCGTAGGAGGACATAACTAGGTTGCAAAGTGAAGCATGAAACTTTTAGAAAAATCAAGTCGACTACGTGATTGTGGGAATGGCTTGAAGCCACCTTCTAAAATAAAGAGAAAGGATCAACAATGAATTGATAAAAGAGAAGGAAGAATTGAGAAAAACAAGCTAAAGAAGATTAGAGAACATTTGGAGTCACTCAAGAAAGATAACAAGGAGATGTATGAACGCCTACAACCATTAGAGTCCCAAGTTAATAATCAAGAAGTGTGCATTCACAAGTGCATGCTATTATGAAAAGTCATTTCCTAACATCATTCAAAACTTGAGCATATTTGATCAATTCATCAACCGGCTAATGAAAGTTATTAGTAATTCTAATTTAGTACTTTTTTTTCTAGCGAGTTAATTTAGAAGTTTTTTTAGAACTAAAATTTTCATTAACTTTTTACGCATGTTATATTTTTTTATTATTTTAATTTTGTCTATTATATACAGATGCTTTAAAATGTAATTATATTATTTTGAAATTTGGCAAGTTTGAAGCTCCACAAGTTCTTATGGGGATTGGTGTATTTTATAGAGAAAATTAGTCACTTTGACAAACATAGTACTGGTTCCTTTTTGTCTTTAGATTCACGTTGTAATGCGACAAACACTTTACTTGTTTTTTTTTTTTTTTTTGCATTAATTTTATTTTGTAAATATTCAATTCCGAACACTTTCTCTATGATAGACAATTTTAATATATATTTTTTTTGGTTTTGTTCTTTATTCCACATGAAGTGATCCGATTAATTATTTTTCCATTACAATAATAAGTAAATAAAAATTTTAATTACCAGAAAAATTGATTAGAGGACATTGTAAATTATGTCACTATAAATAAACAAATAGTCAAGTTGATTTTTGTCATTTATGATTATAATTAATAAAAAAAATATTTTGCACTTTATATTTACGGTCTCGGTCTAATTTTTTATTGTGACTAAATTAGTTGCGACTAGAAAAGCATTGGATTAGTGATGAGTACTATATGTCGCTAAAAGTATCTTGTTCTTGTAACAAGACTTGCATGTGGTTAAAACGCCTGCAGCGACAAAAATTATATGTGGCAAAAAATTAGAGTGACGAAAATAATATGTGGCTACAATATTGAATTATAGTGACAACATGTATATGTGAGTGAAGCATCAAGATCTAGTGACGATTAAAATCTTTAGCGACCATTCTTATAGTCACAACATAGTGACGATTTTTAATGTCGTCGCTAGCATATTATAGTGACAACTTTTATCTATATTGTGATAAGAATTATTGCGACTACAAATGGTTGTTCTTATGATGAGCTCAATACATTTAGAAATGAATTCTAAAAAGTATATATATTACATTTACCTCCTTATAAATATAAAAATATTAATAGGAGCATTCTAATGAGGAGTACAATTGAAATTTAATAAACTTCTTATTAACATCAGCCTATTCCATCAAAATACTAATAAAAGAAGGGTATAATTATAAACAAAAAATTCTGAGAGAAGGTGCAAATGTAATTCTAAAGGTTCTTTTGGGGAAAAAACTATAATTAACCTTTCAAAATATATCGAATTTAAGTTTTTTTTTCTTTTTCTTTTTTTTTTTTTTTTTTTTTTTTTTTTTTTTCTGAAAGGGAACCACTTTAGATGAGATTAAAAGAATCATATGACAATGCAGACAGCAAACAATTACATTTGAACTCAAACTAAAACTCAATCCCACCTGGTAATTATATTGTTCTAATTATTAATTATAAAATTGATTGTCATTAATAATTTTTCATCATAACATTAACACATGAAATTAAAATCTAATTGTTGTATATATTTAATTTATTAAATTATAATCTTAAACATCATTTGTGAATAAGCTATAGATTTTTTATTTTATCATTATTATGCTGACGTCAGAACACTAATATAAATTTATTTTTTGTTGACGTCAGCATATTCCATCATAATTATCTCGAAGTTGAGTTTGAGAATTTCAATCTCATTTTAGGATTTGTCGGCTCAATTAGTAAGAATAAAATATTTTAAATAATCATGTAAATGTGAGACTATATTGATTGGTAATTTATAAGTATTCTTTTAAATAATTTATGAGCTCTCAAAAGTATATTTTAATTTGTGGTGACGATCGGAGTTAAAACCATGCACTTAAACTTCTTATAATAAAAATAAAGTTCTCTAACTCAGATAAGAGTTGTGAATTTTTATTTTTATTTTTATTTTTGTTCTTTGGATCTCTCTATCTCTACCTTTTGAATCTTGATCAAGTTATTAAAGGCGAAACTAAATATACGAATGACAATTAGGGTGGGTATTGGATTTTATCCTAAACTCATCCAAAATATTATTTATTAGTGATTGAATGAGGCTAAATACTATTTTGGTCCATAAATTAAGTTTATTTTACTTTCAGTCCCGTTTATTATAAAAATTAGTATTTTTAGTCCTATTTTTATAAAAATTAATATTTTTTGCTTTATCCACTTATCCGTTTACAATTTAAAAGTGTAGGGTATGTGCCAGATACGTGGTCGTTAAGTATATTTTATCGGAGCTTTTTCTACAGTAACATATGAAAGCTCCACCTGGTCTATTTGATTCACTTATAGAGGATATAATTTTTTGTATTGCTTATACTTAATTTCAACTTACAGAAATATAGGAATGATGGAATTCAAGTTCCGTAAGAGAAGAGATAAATTCACTTTTTTTTTGCCCTAATTTTCTTCAAATTTATTTATTTTCCTCAAAGTTAAATTCACCCCAAAAGTTGTCTCAATGTGGAAAATGCATCAATTTTTCCTCCAACCAAAAATACTTATGGGACCACGTGTTGGGTACGTGACCTACGCGGCAAAATTGTACTCGGAAAATGAATGTGAACAAACGTGCTAATTTTTGCAACGTACAGACTTAAAAGTGATAATTTTTTAATGAATAGGACTAAAAGTAAGATGGACTTATAAGATCGAAGCTATTTTCCCAATTAAAGCATATTCAATTTGTGAGCATAGCTAAACATTTTTCATATTTTTAAAGGATAATTAAATTATCCTTTCCTAAAATTTATTGTTGTATAATCCCATAATTTTAGTATTCCTAATATTTATTTGATGCGACATGCGACTTGATCGGTGCCCCGTTGCGCGAGATATTGTCCGCTTTGGTTCCGTATGAGCCTCACGGGTTTGTCCTGAAAAGGCGCCTCGCTAGGGAGAGGAGGTCTTGGGGCTTATAAGCCACTCAAACTCCTCGTCTGCAACCGATGTGGGACGCATATCTATCATAGCCCCCCAGACGAGGGCTTGGGTAGAGGCACATGGCCTCGTTCCACAAAACGGCGCCATTGATGCGACATGCGACTTGATCGGTGCCCCGTTGCGCGAGGTATTGTCTGCTTTGGCCCGTATGAGCCTCACGGGTTTGTCCTAAAAAGGCGTCTTGCTAGGGAGAGGAGGTCTTGGGGCTTACAAGCCACTCAAGCTCCTCGTCTGCAACCGATGTGGGACGCATATCTACATCATAGCCCCCCAGACGAGGGTCTTGGGTAGAGGCACATGGCCTCGTTCCCACAGACGGCGCCATTGATGCGACATGCGACTTGATCGGTGCCCCGTTGCGCGAGGTATTGTCCGCTTTGGCTCCGTATGAGCCTCACGGGTTTGTCCTGAAAAGGCGCCTCGCTAGGGAGAGGAGGTCTTGGGGCTTACGAGCCACTCAAGCTACTCGTCTGCAACCGATGTGGGACGCATATCTACATCATATGCGACTTGATCGGTGCCCCGTTGCGCGAGGTATTGTCCGCTTTGGCTCCGTATGAGCCTCACGAGTTTGTCCTGAAAAGGCACCTCGCTAGGGAGAGGAGGTATTGGGGCTTATAAGCCACTCAAGCTCCTCGTCTGCAACTGATGTGGGACGCATATCTACATCATTATTTATATCTAACAAATAAACCCTTTAAAGTTATTAAATTTACTCATATAAAAATAAAAATAAAAATACATATTTATTTTTAATTGATTATTATTTAATTTAAAATAAGTCAAAAAAAATAAATTCGACAAAACTGGCCCCCAACCGACTCCAATTAGGGTTGGCAATTTCAACACGAACCCAAAAAACCCGTCCCGGACCCATCCCGTATGCGGCGGGTCTGGGATGCCATTTTTCGGGTTCGGGGCGGATCTGGGACAGCTAAAACCTGCCCCGGTCGGGTCTGGGGCGGGTTACGGGTCCTGTCTCGAACTCGGCCCCGGCCCCGATTCAACCCCACCTCTTTTTTTATTGTATATTATTAATGTATACAATATATTATAAATAAAAAATTATCTTATTATATATATGAATCCTAAATAATTTTTGCATATACCCAACTAAATATAAAAATACCAAAAATAAAAAATTAGTTGATAAGAAATTGAATAATTTAGATGAACGTATTTTTTGTCTTATCCAAGTCATTTTAGATTGAAAATTATATTAAAATATTTAAATCTAAACTGATATTATTTCGTAAAAAAATATTAATTTAATATATTCTTTGTATAAATTAATTAGGTTGGGACGGGGCGAAAATTTTTGCATGGCTAGGCGAGCGGCGGCGGGTTATGGAGCTGGCAAAAATTAAATGAGACGGGTCTGGTACGGATTCAGGCGGGCGGGGCCGGGTTATGGGGCTGGCAAAAATTAAATGGGGTGGGTTTGATACGGGTTCAGGCGGGGCGGGACGAATTATGGATCTGGTAAAAATTAAATGGGACGAGTTTTAAATTCGAATGGACCCGTACCAAACCCGTCCAATTGCCATCATTAACTCCAATATTGCAATCCATAGTAAAGGGGCACCTCCAACCCAACTCTCACTTTCGCAACCTTATCCAGAGAGTAAAACGTCTATGCCGTCTGTCACGTCACACAGACAGAGGATAGAGTATCATCTCAGTCAAAATAATACTAGACATGGCCCATGCATCACCATAACCCCCCATACCTATCAACCTACCAAACGTCTATCTACTTCATCTCCTTTAAAGGGAAATTTTATTCGATTAAATTTAAATTAATTATATGCTAAGTATATTATATTTATTATGTAATTAATATTTAATTTTAAAAAAATTAATTATATAATAAATATGATACACTTGTTTTTCTATTGATTTAATTCAACTAAATCTGATTCGATCAAAAAAAATTTCTCAGTACAATCACTATTTCCCCCCCCCCCCCCCCGCTTTCAGTATTAAAGAGAATGGTAAATTACGTTGATATCTCTTAAAGTTAATTTTAAGAGATAATTACAATCACTACAAAAAAAATTGAGTATTCGCTACACTGTAAATGACTACGGCTTAAAAATTATAGTAAATCACTACTATTAACCACGGTAAAATAAAATCAAAGCAAAAGTTTAAATTTTTATCACGTTTAATCCATATTCGCCATGGTTTCTAGCTATATCCAAAACATTTGCCATGATTTTGGCCATGACTAATGTTTTAGCCACGCTTGCAGAAACAACGGCTAATGACCGTCGTTAAGCCGTGGTTAATTCGTATTTGCCACGTATTTTCTTCTTTTGGCTATAGTATTTGGCCATAGTGAAAAATTATTTTTTTTCCAATGAATTATAACTTTTTATTTATATAAATTATTTTTATTTTTAAAAATTTACAGATATATTTATTAGAAACGTTAACATTATTTATACAAATCAATTTTCATACAAATTAATTTTCAAAAGTTACGAACACCCCCAAAAATATCAATAATATTGCACAAACTATCCCTATCTTTTGGTTGTCGGGGATAATTTTTTATTACACAAAAGATAGTGATGATTTTTGTGTAAATAAATTATAAACTAAGAGGTTTAAATGTAATTATTTGTAAACTTTTTTTGTGTATTGTAATTGTAGTTTATATGAAAACCTCCTTACAGTGCAGAACTTACAGAAGGTTCTGGAAATAAAATAAATTGACACGCCTTTAAAAGTGTACTTGTAAATTTACAAAAAAATAAAAAATATATTTATATAATTAAATTTAATTTTAGGAGACACCAATGTAATTTATCTAAATAAAAAAGAACCTAAAGAACAATCGTTAATTAAAGTTTGATGAAATTGTTGATATTCTTACTTCTCGAATTGATTAGTCTTTCGAAACTCTGGATGGTAAGTCCGCAGCTTATCCTAAGGGTTCGTCCGGTTCATTGCAAGGAAATGAGAATTGAGAGGAGGGGAAGTGAAAACGCAAGATGAGGGAAAAGAATGAAAATTTTTCTTTCCATTGTTTGATATGATTGAAAGACGAGTAATTAAATTCAAATACTTTTTCTTATTTTATACAAAAAAAAAAAAAAAATAGATTGAGAAATGAAAGATTTTTGAAATTTTACTGATCAATAAACTTATCAATAAAAGTATCTATCAAGCAAGAATAAGAATATTTTTAATATGATTTTCTATTTTGAAATATTATGTACGGGTGTTATTAGCAAGAAAAGAGAAAAAAAAAGCCCGGAAAAGATTATATGAATAGAGTAAAAATAATATGCCCAACATTTTTACTTTACCATCTAAATTTGGACGAAACAAAATTAAATTTAAAAAATAATTCATATACATATAAATATACTTTTTTCGTCTGTTTATTCTACCTAATCAAACACCAAACTTCCTCGCGTATATTTATTTTCTCATCCTCAACCAAATAAACTCTAAATTTCATGAGTCAAACTATGACTGTAAACATTAATTATATAATTTAAGAAATTGTCAAAAATAATTAAAATTAAAATTTAATATTGTGATAAAAACAGCATCCAAAAGTTTTACAATTAGTACGAGTTGACGGTTCTGGTACATCAAACTATCAACTATAATTAAATAAAATTAATATAAACATTTAAATATTTATCATAATGAATCAACTTGTGTTAAAATTTCAATTATTATCAAATATTTATGATAATTTAGTGATGATTAAAATATTGATATTACTTTCAACTAACATTGTAGCCTCACACAATTACGGTAAATTACAACATCTTTATCAAAATTTAATATAATTAATTATTTAAAAAAATTAAAAACAACCCCCTTAATTCTAACATTTTTAACAACGAGATCATTTTATTAAGTTTTCATCCTATTTATTAACAACGACATCATTTTATTAAATTTTCATCTTATTTATTAAGTAAATTGCACAAAATAGTCTTTTGAATTATAAATTATAATTTTATATTTTTAAAAATTTATATATTTTTCTAAATTCTCAATAAATTATTTACTTTACCAACCTTTTTTCATTTTTTATTTTTTTTACTCTTACAAAAAATAAAACAAGATAAATAATAATTTTTACCACACTTCTAAAAACTAGATAATAATTTTTATTTAAAAATATTTATAATTTTTTAAAAAAGTAATTAGACCGGTTGTAATTTACCCTATTTAGAACGATTCTTACTTTTTAGGAAAAATATCTAACCCACTTTGATATTAGGAATATTAAAAGAATCTCTAAAAAAAACAAAATATCAATTACACACCTTGTGATATGAAAAAATATTTCAAAAATCCCTTGAAACCAAGTTAACTAGGGAGTTATGTGAGTTATTATTCATAACATTAAACACGTAGCACACAACGTGCACATATAATTTATTAATATTTATCAATACATTGTACATATTAAATAATAATTAAATTAAAAAATAAAATACAATATATATTATATCAATAATGATGATTATATTTATATGTAAAATTAATACTAATTTATTATTTTTAATTTTTTTAAGTGGTGTGGCTGAATAATTAATTTAATATGAATTAAAAAGTTAAATAAATTCTATCAATCAAAGGCATTTTTAACATTTAAAAAATTTAATATAATGATATGAAAAATATGATTTTTAATCTATAATCACTTTTCTTTTTGTAATAGGGTAAATTACATCTACCTCCCCTGAGGTTTGGTATAATTACAAATACCCCCTCGTTGTTTGAGAAATTACAAATACCCCTCTAATTTTAAGGACCGTCTAACAATTACCCCAATCTATGCATTTTTTATAGTGAACTGACCAAAATACCCTTATGAATTAAAATTTATAATTTTATTTATTTTTTTAAAAAAATATTTTTTTTTTAACAACTAAGGCGATAATTTTTTTTATAATTTTTAAATTTTTTTCATCCATCCCATTCAATATTTTTATAAGATTTTAATTTTTTTTTAAAAATAAAAAAAAATACTGTAAGGGCAAAGTTGACATTTCTATGCCTCCATCCAAGGATTACATAATTTTATCAAACATTAGGGGGGTATTTTTAATTTTTCAAACAACAAGGGGGTATTTGTAATTATGCCAAACCTCAGGGGAGGTAGATATAATTTACCCTTTGTAATAAGTATAAATAAAATAATTTTTTATATTAAATTTTGATAGAAGTCTTTTCGATATTTTCTTTTCGATATTTTTTTATATTACGGGATCAAAATAAATTTAACTAAAAAAAAATTAACTCTATTTTTAGTGTAACATCTATACAGCTGATACCATTGGCCAAACGCGTCCTAAGATAAGCTGGCGAGATCATAAACTGAAAAGGGTAAAATTAAGATTCGGAGGGTTTTTATGATGCAGAAAATCGGTGCATTAATTTCTCATAATTAAAATGATTTATTCATAATTATGAATATCATTCAGGTATGTACATGAAAAGTCGGGTGAAAATATGTCGGATCCTACGGGTTTTCGGGTCACCGGAAAACCAAAAAATATCCGTTCCCCTTCACCCCCCACAAATCAGGCTGACGTCACGGGCACAGCTCAGTCGCCTTATCCGCCGCGTTGAAACGTCGTAACCGCCGGAGCTGGCTTACAAATCTAAGCCTCGGACATGACGGAGAGCCGGCTGGGTCGCGGCCGGAACTCACCTCGGCGGCGCTGCTGATGTGAGGACGGCCGAATCAGAGCCGCCAAGGCTCGTCTCACTAAATCCCCCTCCACCGTACCAATCCGCACCAGAGAATTCGTCATGGCGGAGCGCCTCATGTTCAGCCGGCTGGAGCTCCCACACGACGCCGTTTGGGAACTACTCGGAACTCTGTTGTTGGCGAACCCGGCTTTGTGCAAGCTGCACCTGAACGAACCCGGATGGTTGGTGGGCGAGCACATACACGTCCTCTTCTGACTGGGGGCGGCGGACGCCGGCGATTTCTCAACTCGGGTGGACATGGAAATAGACCGGTTTGGCGAGCCGGGCCGGTCCAGGGAGAAGCTTAGGGATGGGGAAGCATACTTGAAGACATTTACACGGGTTGGGGAGGTGGGCCTCCGAAATGAGCGGGAAGGTCTGAAGGCGGAGGAAGTGGCGGAAGCGAAGGCGGAGGAGCGGAACGACGGCGTATACGATGAACAGTGGCGGTTTAGTCTTCTAGAAGGGGAGGTGGACCGGAGGACCGGTCCGCTCGATCTACGAGGTGAAAAATCCGCCATTGATGGAATTGTTTGTTTTCTCGAGGTTTTGAGTAGTGAAAGTGGCAAACAGAGCTTACCTCCAGCTACGTATTTATAGGAGCAACAGGGATCCGTATTCCATCGGGTTCGGACTCTACCATCTAGTTCTCATGCGGTTCGGACTTTCGAATCAACGGTCCTCATTCGCTGTAGATTTTCTAGTCAAATATATCATAAGACCGAAATTATATTTATATAAGAGAGAAGAAAAACTGCATGACTCAACAACAATTAATGATTAGAGTAAAATTTTGGTTCATAAATGCTTCATTCTACAAAACTAATTTGTTGTTATTGCCTTTAGTTAAATGCATTTTTATCATTAATTATCACAAAATGGCATATTATAATTTCGTAATTTTCTCATCATTCGCGTTCAATCTTCGCAGCAAATCAAGAATAATGACAGTTGATCTCTCATGTGGATCTAGCCATATAAAAAAACACTACATTCACCTATTCTCCGCCTCAAAGAATACATATAAAAAACTTCCTACTTGGATTGTCAGATGTTCGTGATGTCTTCAAATAAGAATTTATTTTTATAATAATTGGATGATCGACCACAAACGTTTTAAAAAAATATGCAATATCTTTTAATTTAAGGGATTAAAAGTATAATTTTTTATTATATATCTTAATTATATATTTCCAAATTTTTTTAGGGGATGGGGGGAATTTTTCTTATTGATAATTAGATTCTATTCAATTTTAATCACTTTTATTCTTTTGAGCTTGCTATTAATTTGATCGTAGGATGATTTTAGTTGAGGCATTTCACCATTATCTTAACGACTTTGTTTGTATTTCAGGTCATTTCTGGTATTCATTGTATCACTCTTTTCAATAAAAAGTTTATCCTATATATAATTATATAAAAATGAATTATTTTCTATATTATAAATAAATATAACTAAAAAGTAAATAAATTATGTCAATCGTATTTACATAAATCAAGGTAAAAATTCAATTTTGATAATGATTAACTAAAATTTATCTTAATTTTAGGTATGACTAAATACTTCTTATTTTTAATTAAAGTATTTGCAACGGATTTTAATTGTATCTAATGTTTTACTTACTGCAACAACAACCAATAGTCGTTGTAAAACTGTGTAAGTTACTATTTGTCTTAGTTATTTTTTTTTTTATTATAGCAATTAAACATACTTAGGATTATATATTTTTTGATAAATAATACGGGTATGCTCTATGGTTATATTTAATTATACAAACACTTCTTTATTTTTAAAAAATTATAAGTCATTTTCTGATGAAGTGTCATGCAATTTATCTTAAGGGGGCCTGCTCGTGAACATTACTTCTGAATAAATGGCGTATTTATAATTACACCTATAATTTTTACCATAGGATAATTTTAGTCAGTAATAAGTTAATCGGAGATAAATATGGATTTTAATCAAGTTTCGTTACTATCAGCTAATTTGGTAAATTTGACTAACGGAATAACTTATTTATTAAACAAAAATAAACTTTAGAAGTATATATAAATTTTCAAACGATTTTCGTGTAATTACACCAATATCATAATCGAACAATATAATTATTCCTATTTTTCTGACAAATTATACGGTATGCTCTAAGGTGACATTTTAATTATATAAACACTTCTTCTTCTTTGTAAAACTATAAATACATCCCCTGAAGGATTGTCAATACAATTTATCTTAAGGGTATACTTCTTTTGTGTGTGTGTGTGTGTGTAATACGTTGAAAATCAACACACGACTAAGAAAAATAGTAAATTACATCAATTCAATCAATACATCAATATGACTAATAATGGTGATAAATTACAATAACTCAATAATTCACATAAAGTAAGATATATACCCATATGGTAAAATTCAGATCGATAATCTCAAACTTATTCATGGGTCCTCGATCTTAATTTTAACTACTAGATTATGATATAATTAGTCTTAAAAGGTGTATTTATGAACATTACTTCTGAATAGAAAATACATTTTTATTTATAACTATAATATTATAGAACGTATATATATATATATATATATATATATATATATATATATAATTCTGAAAACTATAGAAAAAAATTGCAAAATTAAATTTTGCTTTTCACTCTATTTTTTTTTTATAAAATGGGTTTAATGCAATTTATTTCATGTGATATTATAAATAGGCAAATTACTCTCATAACAGAAAAAAAAAAAAAGCAATTACCCTCCCTAAACAGAGGGGCAAATTGCTTCACTTTAAAAAACACAGGGGTTAAGTTAATGCGGTTTAAAAAATAAAGAGGAGTAAATTGTAAATTTCTTTTTCATAAAAGGATAATTTATACATTTGTAATATTAAATGGAATAAATTATTTCTTTCTCTTTATAAAATTGATATCCTCGAAGTTGGTGAGATAACATCAAAACGATGCCCTAAATAAAATAAAGGGAAAGTTGAAATATATTTCACAAAATCATTCAGCCATTCAGGTAATTGTGGATTGGACCGAACCGAAATATATTATACTATAGGAACGGGAGATGCGTAGGGGACCAGTCCGCTGCTCGTGAACGCAAAACGACAAATTCGAAGCCGTTTGATTAACGACCTTTTTTCCTGTTGGGGGAAGCAATGAGTTGGGATGCACGCCACGTACATGGTGTGTTGGGGTGACACAATCTCTATGAATGCCACGTATCCACTTTTCCGCTCTTTTAAAATATGAATAATTGTGCATCTATTTCTGTGGGTTGGAGGGCAGTAGGACGTGCACATGTGGGCTTCTTCATGTGTTGTCTATACAATTTGGGACACATCTTTTGGTACCTTTTGTTTGGTAGGGATGCAGAATGCTCATACTGCCCCTCTCAAGAGTTTTCATTTAATTAATACTTAGAGAAATGTATATTATTAATTACCAATTATAATACGTGTTAATTGAGTTTGGCTTAAATATAATTTTCGTCCTATAATATTAGCATTTTGATATTTTATTTTTTATTGTTTTAGAATTGCAAAATGATTCTTTAACTTTTAGTACCGTGTGGGTTAATGTTATTATACTTTTTTCTTTGTAAGTATAAAATTATTGAAAAAAATTACAATTTACCTCTCTGTAATATTGCTAATGTGCAAATTATCCCCTATGATTTTTTTTTAGCAATTTACTCCTTTATATTTTTTAAAATGAAGCAATTTACCTCCCTATTCAGGAAGATAGATTGTTTCATTTTAAAAAACACAAGGAGAAAAATTATTTTTTTTTCTCATAAAATGATAATTTGCTCATTTACAAATCATATGGAGGTAAATTGCATTAAACCCAAAAATCATTACATGAAAATATTAAATAATTAGGGTAAAATTAAAAATTTATGTTATATATTTAGCTAACATTTGCATTAATTATTAACATGAGAATGTTAAATATGGGATAACATTAAAAATTTATGTTATTTTTTTTTCTAATATCTGTATTTTTCGTTCGAATCCGAATAAAAGGAGGTTAGATGTAAATAATGAATTCTGGAGAGAATATAAGTGTAATTTTTAATTTTTAAAAATAATATGTACTTTTATATTTTCGGACGAAGTTTAAGTGTAATTAATCTTGTTAATAATAGTTTGAGACACGAGAAAACAAGAATGATTGAGCGACTCAAAGAAAGGCGAAAGCCGCTTTGCTTTCACCGAAAGCGGTTGGCGGTTGTTCTTCGCCCATATGCATGAATCATTTCATTGAACCTAGTGATGAGGGAAGAAGATTCTAAGGCTTCACATGGAGAGAGATTGGGTAGGAAGTTGACAAAATCTCCTGTCAATAATTGATGCTAATTAATGATTAGATTAAGATGATTATTGTTTAGGTAGGGATTCGTGATTTGTTTAATAAGCTCCATTCATAAGACACTTTTAGGAATTTATTAGCTGTTAAAGATATATATTTTTGATGATAGGTCTTAATGGATAAATAACGCTGAAAAAGAGGTATATATATCGGATCTTAAAATATAAGAAGTGATGTATCTCTTGCGCCTAACAATTTGGCAAAATTGTATTTTTCATGTTATGATGATGATGGGGGGTGGCATTTTAGGGATGAGTAGGAATTGGGGTTGTAATGAAAATTTTGTGTTTATGAATTTATTGAAATAAGAAAATATCATAAATGAATTATGGGTGTAAAATTTTTATTTGAATTATCTGATTCTTTTTATTTCAAGAATGTGATTTTTGATTTGACAATTTTAGAGGTGGAACTTGACGTTTTGATCTTATCTGATATGGACTTAGGTTTTCAATCATGTTAATTCGAGGGTCTTTTGACTTATTTAGAACTAAATAATATGAACTAGGAATGTTTGACTTGGACTTAGATGTTTCTTAGTCGAATTAGAGTTTTGATCTTCTGTCAAGGTAGATTTGTTAATTCGTAGGCTTAGCACTGCAATCATGAATTAAACATTGAATTTTGATGTTTTTTTGTCACGAATGCCTTAACTTTTGCCTTGAACATTATGGATCTCCTTGATTTGCGGTAAAATAATTTTGTAACTTCTAGATGTACTCGTCGGCTCAACTAGTTTAAGTGCAAGAGAGTATGCACTACGAACTAAAGATCTTGCATTGGTCTCATAGTGCCAAATCAAAGCGTTAGTCGCATCATATCCTCCAATCGAAATCTTAAGAATTTCTTTAGCATCTAGAACAAAGAATTCGGCCCGGACTGAATCCTCATTCCAAGATAGATCATTTGCCCGCAGGAGTTGAGGCATCTTCTCTTCCTTTTCCAGTGAACTTGGAGCCACTATCAAATTAAAAGTAAAGGGCCTTGGCAACCAAGGGTCAACCCCAATACTAACCTGACAACCATTGTCGATTTTCCACCACACCCCCTACTTAAGTATTGTCCTAGCCTCACACATCGATCTTCAAGAGAACAATGCCTGAAACCCCGCTCTAGCTTCGGACAAGCTCACCCCCTTGTAGTATTTATACCTCAGCAGAGTACTAAGTTTCCTATTTGGGTTCGTCATGAGACGACATGCCTATTTTGAGAGCATCACTAAATTAAAGGCCTTCAAGTGTCGAAAGCCCAAGCCCACTTCTCTTTTCTTCTTGCAAAGTTTCCTCCAGGCGAGCTAATTAATCTTATGTTCAGCTCATGCTTGCCAAAAGTTGGCAGCCATACTCTCAATCTCCTTGAGTAGATCATTTGGGATCCGAAAGTAAGTCATCACATGTTGGATATTAGTGGGAATGAACAAACTAGTAAAACTCTGGTCCCACATTGGTTTCAAAACAAGCCTCTTGCTTCTTTATATTATTCTATCCTCTACATTCTGTTTAAGAATTGTGGGTAGGTGGATTTTGGTAGAACTACCACACGGTCCGGGCTGGGCCGCTCGTGTGATATATCTTTTGTTAAAATTACATTTAAATCCCTTATTTATCCAGACTTTTCAAACCAACTTGACTGAGTCTTTGATATTTTGGCTGAGAACATCATCCTCATTTTAGTTGAGGAAAATCCGAGATTCAGCAGCCGTTTGTGAGCCTTTTTTCTCCTTCTGG
Organism: Sesamum angolense; assembly: GCA_034509725.1. Lineage (NCBI taxonomy): Eukaryota > Viridiplantae > Streptophyta > Magnoliopsida > Lamiales > Pedaliaceae > Sesamum > Sesamum angolense. The sequence goes on from JACGWL010000602.1 coordinate 65,493, forward strand.
CTCTCAACAAACCGACTGTTTCCTCCTATAAATAGCCTTCGGTTTTCACTTCAGGAACACACGAAAAAGCACTTCTCTTCTTCTCCTAAAACTGCAGCTCACCTACTTTCTCTGCTTTCATCTTTTTCTTCTCTGAGTTATTAACTGTTGTTCCACCTCTCTACCACGAGTGCACGTGTTAGAGAGTGCTGTGTTAACTTTGGGGAGCAAAATAGTTGTGGCAATTGCACCACGGTCGTGCCGAAATTTTTTTTTCAGGGCAGTGCTAATACCACGACACAACGATTCAGTTTTCTATCTTTCTAACATTCTGAAAGCAAAAGCGTATATTATTTATACCACATCAGACGTTGCCCGATCTGTCCAAACTCGAGCTACTAGACGGAACCAACTACAAGCGATGGTCACAAAACTGCTCATCTTCTTTGAGCAACTTGACGTTGACTACGTGCTATTCACGACTCCTCCAGAACCTGATGTTCACACAGAAACTTCATCTGTCGCCCTGACCCCTGTCACATACGAAGGAACTGGAAATGTAAAGATGAAATACGATAGAGACAACAAAACAGTAAGAGGTAATTTGCTCAACCACATTAACAACATACTTTTTGATCTCTTTGTCAATAAAAAAAAGTGCAAAGGAAATTTGGAATACATTGGAGAAAAGGTACGGAGGTGATGATGCAGGAAGGAAAAAATACGTGGTGGGTAAATGGTTGCAGTTCCACATGGCTGACGACAAACCAATAATGGATTAAGTCCACGAGTACGAAAATTTGGTGGCCGACATACTGAGTGAAGGTATGAAGATGTGTGATGTTCTGCAGGCAAATGTGCTGTTAGAGAAATTCCCCCCTTCCTAGAGCGAGTACCGTAACCATCTGAAACACAAGAAAAAGGATCTGAATCTTCAGGAGCTTATAAGCCATATGAGAACAGAAGAAGCAAACCGTCTGAAAGATGAGGAAATCTCTAACTCTTCTATTTCCTTTAAAGCTAACTTAGTTGAATCCTCTCCATCCAGGAAAGATAGGTTACAACCTAAAGGTAAGAAATTCCAAAAAGGAGGCAACAAAAGACTTTCAAAGGAAGCGATGGTAAGATTAAAAAAATCAAAGTAACATGCTACTGCTGTGGAAAATTAGGACACAAAGCATACCAATGCTTCTAAAGGAAGGATCAACAAAAAACAAGTCACAAACCACCATCTCAACTAAGACCACAAATCAATCTAACGAACAAGAAGAGGTCATTACGGCAGTAGTGGTGGAGGCAAACCTAATTGAGAATAAAAAAGATTGGATACTAGACACCGGCGCCTCAAAACACTTCTGCTCCCACAAAGAATTGTTCCAAGACTTTCAGGAAGCATGTGATGGTGAATGTCTTCATGGGCAATTCCACCACCGTAGGAGTTTTGGGTAAAGGGAAGATCTTCCTTAAACTTACTTCCGTCAAAAATTTAACTTTAATTGATGTCCTATATGTGCCTTCTCTACGTAGAATCCTAATTTATGGTAGCCTGTTAAACCAAGCTGGGTTAAAAATAGTACTAGAAGCTGATAAAGTGATCATTACTAAGAATGGGGCTTTTGTGGGGAAGGGTACATGTTGGGATGGCTGTTTGTGTTCAACACTATTTCTGCTGTTTCTAATAAAATTACTTCCGGTCTTTTTTTAATTGAGATCAATATATGGCATAGTAGATTAGGACATGTTAACTATGCTTCCATAAAAGGCTAAGGAATATGAAACTTATTAATACATCTGATATAAATGAATGTACTAAATACAATCTGTGTAGAAGCTAAATTTGCCAAAAAACCCTTTAAACCTATTTCTACTAGAAGCACATAATTGCTAGAGTTAATCCACTCGAATTTAGCTGATTTTAAAAATACACTGAGTAAGGGCGGTAAAAGATATATATTTGTTTTGTAGATGATTATTCGAGATATACCAAAATTTATCTACTAAGAACAAAGGATGAAGCAGCTGAGATGTTTATAAAATATAAAGCCGAAGTAGAAAATCAATTAGATAAGAAAATCAAAAGATTTAGGTCTGATAGAGATGGTGAATATGGCACCAATCTTTTAAAATAATTTTGTGAAGCTAATGGTATTGTACATGAAACAAGTGCTCCCTATACACCTCAACAAAACGGAATAGCAGAACGAAAAAATAGAACACTTAAAGAAATGAACGTGTTTGTTTTTGGTTTACCTGAAAATATGTGGGGGATGCAGTTCAGTCTACATGCTATATTCTTATAAGAGTCCCACATAAAAAAATTGGATAAAACCCCTTATGAAATGTGGAAAGGCTTTTCACCTAACTTAAGCTATCTCAAAGCATGGGGATGTCTAGCTAAGGTTGCATATCCAGAATTTAAAAAATCTAATATCGGACCTAAAACTTTTGATTGTGTCTTTATTAGTTATGCTTAGAAAGTGTTGCTTATAGTTTATGTGATTAAAAAGACAACTCAATTTGTGAATCTAGAGATGCTGAATTTTTTGAGCAAGAATTTCCTTTGATTGATTATCATAACTCTCATTAAGTTTCAAATCCTTCAAAAACACCCATGATTCCCAGTACAACCGAACTTAGAAGGAGTAAGAGATAAAAAACTGAAACTAGTTTCGGACCAGACTTCTTGACTATATTCTTAGCTGAAGATATTGATAGAATAGATGATCATGTAGTTTCAACCTTCTTTGTTGACGAGGACCCAAAAACTTACATAGAAAGTAAAATCCGTATATTTAGTTTTGGAAAGAAGCCATAAAAAATGAGCTAGATTCGATTATGGAAAACCATACTTGGGACTTAGTGGATTTACCCACAGGTAGCAAACCGATCAAATGCAAATGGGTTTTCAAGAAGAAAATTAGACCTGATGGATCAATAGATAAATTCAAGGCAAGATTAGTGGTGGTAGGATATACTCAAAGGAAAGGTATAGACTACTTTGACACTTATTCACCTATGACAAAAATCGCAACAATTAGACCTTAATTGCACTTTCAGCCATTTATGATTTAATAATTCATCAAATGGATGTAAAACAACATTCTTGAATGTTGATATGAAAGAAGAGATTTACATGGAACAACCTGAAGGATTTGCATTTCCGGGTCAAGAGGACAAAGTATGTAAGCTTAAAAAATCACTATATGGGTTTAAGTAAGCGCCCAAACAATGGTATGAAAAATTTGATCGTACTCTCATTTCTAATGGATATCGTACGAATGCATCAGATACGTGTGTCTATTCAAAATTGCTTGGATCAAACTATGTAATTATATGTCTATATGTTGATGATATGTTGATTTTTGGTACCAACATGGCAGTAATTAATGATACTAAGAGATTTCTATCTTCCCAATTTGAAATGAAAGATCTAGGGGAAGCTGATGTAATCCTAGGTGTCAAAATAAGGAAAACAGAGAGTGGATTTTCCCTGTGCCAATCACATTATATAGAGAAAATTTTGAGAAAATTAAATTGTTATAATGAACTACCTGTAAAAACTCCTTATGATCCTAGCATGTGTTTGAAGAAAAACAATGGTGATAGTGTCTCACAAGCTGAGTATGCAAAAATTATAGGGAGTGTTATGTTTTTTATGAACTACACTAGACTGACATAGCCTACGCAGTGAGTAGATTAAGTCGTTATACACATAACCTAAATAATGAACATTGGAGTGCACTTCATCGTCTGTTAAGATACCTAAAGGTACAATGAACTTGTGTTTGCACTTTAATAAATTTCATGCCGGATTAGAGGGATTTTGTGATGCAAATTGGGTAACGGATAATGATGAATTAAGTTCAACTAGTGGCTATGTGTTTACTTTGGGTGGGGGAGCCATCTCTTAGAAATCTGTAAAATAGATATGCATTGCTCGTTCTACCATGAAATCTGAATTTATAGCTCTTGAATTAGCAGGTCAAGAAGCCGAGTGGTTGAGAAACTTAGTGGGAGACATGCCCATGTGGGGGTCATCATTTCCAGTCTCCATACACTGTGATTCTCAAGCAGCTATTGGGATAGCGAAAAGTTATGCATACAATGGTAAAAGGAGACATATTCGTATCAGACACGGCACAATAAAGGAAGAAGAATGGAATAATCTCCCTAGAATATGTGAGGTCGAGAGGAACAGATTGAAAAGACTAACTAGGAGAATTATTCTCGAGACTTCAAGGGCAATGGCTCAACCCCTAAGACTAATATGGTGATATCCATATGAGAATCCATAGCCCTATACTATGGGTGGTCCTAAACAAGGACTTGATGGATAATCCTGACAAAGTATGGATCGGGAGGATAGGTTTCATAGCTCACTGTTGAGTGGTCTATAGTAATATGGACTTGATGGAACTATCCATAGATGAGTGTGAAGGTGGGCCGCCTTCTGTGAAAGAAATGAGTTCTTTCTAGAGCACTCATTAGAAACCAAGGTACTAGCGCAAGACCATCAATAGGGCTTGATATTTTATCGCGGAACAACAGTTACTAAGAGATGATACGTGTTGTGGGGGTCTCAACTTGAGCTACTAGAAGTTCAAGATGTAATTCACTTTCATTAGATGAGTTGTTGCCTCACTTCACTATGCATTAATTCAATTGCAAGATATTAATGCTTAATTATATGTTTCTTACTAAAAAAAAAAAAAAATTCCTTTCTTTCAAACTAGTTTGTCATTTGTGGGGGATTGTTGGATATTAGTGGGAATGAACAAACTAGTAAAACTCTTGTCTCACATTGGTTTCAAAACAAACTCTTGCTTCTTTATATTATTCTATCCTCTACATTCTGTTTAAGAACTGTGGTAGGTGGATTTTGGTATAATTACCACGCGCGCGCGTGTGATATATCTTTTTGTTGAAATTATATTTAACTCCCTTATTTATCCAGACTTTTTGAAACTAACTTGATTGAGTCTTTGATTTTTTGGCTGAGAACATCATCCGCATTTTAGTTGAGGAAAATCCGAGATTCAGCAGTTGTTTGTGAGCTTTTTTTCTCCTTCTGGCTCTCAATAAACCGAGGGCTTCCTCCTATAAATAACCCTTGGTTTTCACTTCAGGAACACACGAAAAAACACTTCTCTTCTTTTCCTAAAACTGCAGCTCACCTACTTTCTCTGCTTTCATCTTTTTCTTCTCTAAGTTATTAACTGTTGTTCCACCTCTCTACCACGAGTGCACGTGTTAGAGAGTGTTGTGTTAACCTTGGGGAGCAAAATGGTTGTGGTGATTGCACCCGGTCGTGCCGGAATTTTTCTTTCAGGACAGTGCTAATACCACGACATAGCAATTCCGTTTTCTATCTTTCTAACATTGATACATTGGTGGATGACCATCTTAATGAGCACTAGAGATGGCAACGGGGCGGGTTTAGGTGGACCCACCCTGCCAACTGTGAGACAGACCTGGGACTCACCTCGCTTTGAATTCTTTTATGCCCCGCCCTGCCCATATAAAAAGCCGTCGAGCAGGTTTGCTCCGATAGGCTCAAAATTTTTAAATACATAAAAAAAGGAGAAAAACCACAATGAGACGTGAAGCGGTGGCGAACGGGGAAGGCGAGCGCGAGGCAAGAGATCTATGCCTATGGAGTGAGAGATAAAAGAGATAGCAAGAGATTGCGAGAGAAAAGAAGAAAGATGAAGAGAGGAAGAAAGAAAAAGATTGAGAGGCAGAGGAAGAGAGAGAAAAGAGATGAGTTTTGAGAGAGAGAATAGGATGAGAGACACAATAGAGAGAGTGTTTGGGCGGTGACTGAAAAGTAAATTCAAAGTAAATTTATATACTTATATATAAAATTACAAAAAAAAAATATATGTATCGGGCCAAGTCTCCATCGACCTAGGACCCGCCCCGGACCAGGGCGGGCCTTAAAAATTAAGACCCAAGACCCGCCCATAATCCCTTTTTTTAGACCCAAACCCACCCCATTAGGAACGGGTTCTCGCAGATCCGGGTTAAATTGCCATCCCTAATGAGCACTGATCTTCTAGCTCGCGAGATTCTTTTCACCCATCAGTTATGAACTTTCAGACACAGTCACCAAAAAATCTCCCTCTTCGAGCTTCACAATTATGGGAGACCTTGATTCCGCATTTGTCAACTTGCTCCACCCTAGTGAAGCAGGTCGTTTTCTTGATTCCCTAGGAACGTTTTTGCTTAAAGTTGTTAATTTTCATTTTATGTTGAGTGTGTTAGTAGTAGCTAGCTCAGATAGCTTAACATAAAAGTGTCATTTATAGCTTGGAAAAAATTACGGTTTCTTTTGCGAACAAAAGATATGCGATTGGTGGTGCTCCTTTGTAGATTACCGCTCCTTGTAGCGATCATGAACTCCTTTGTTGAAGCAACTCAAAATTTTTGCACAAAAGAGAAACACCCCTTGGCGGAGACCCTTTTCCGCCTGAACACCTAAACAATTCCGTTAAAAAACGAGTAAGATACTGATGATTCACATAGCATAACCAATCTATATCTATACTATATATAAAAAGATGAATACTCAATGTGTTTGTTCCGCTTTGTGAAAAGACAAATATACCATCACTTAAATACTATTAATTATATATCGAATTTTAATATTAAAAGACTAACATAGAATCCAAATATTTAAAAAAAAAATTGAACATGAATGAGTCCAATTACACATGGTACTTATATCTTTTCACAACTAGGATTTTAATAACTTATTCACATAAAATTTTGAATGAGTCTATTCACACAAGGCATTTTAATAATCTGTTTCGAGTCAATTACGTAGGTATTTTAATAACCTGCTTCTTATAAATCTAATTACACAAAGAATAGGAAGAATTCAAATTAGAATAAAGTCAGTTCTTGTGTTCTGCAGTAGAGAATTGGAAGGGTATTTAGTAACTTTCTTCATAGAACTCTAATTACATAAATTTTTTTTCGGAAGAATTCAAATTGGAATAAAGTTAGTTCTTATGTTATGTAGTAGAGAATTGGAAAAAGCCTCTAGTTCTTGACTCAAAGGATAAAGAATTTTTTATGAAATTAAGCCTGCCATAATCTTTGATATTCATATTTTGCTGAACACAAAAGAATACACAATAAATGGTGCTTAACTAAGCAAAATACAAAATAAAGTCTAAGTAATACTCTACTAAACAAATAGATTGACAGATCCATATTTATCATGCTTGTGAAGAACACCATGTTACAACTTCTTACTTATCTTGTATCAAAGTGTTCTACTGCATATTATTCTAGATAACACAAGTAGGACTGTCATTGCTATATATTCTTCTTATTCATACTTTCTTCTATTTGAATATGCAATAGTTGTCATATCGTTTAGCATATGCTTACCCCAATAAAAAAGCAGTGCTCAAGCAATTTCTCCTCTTGAATTGGAATGGTGAGCATTTCCTTGACACATCTCTCGAAGTAAACTCCTACATAAATGTTTAAATGGATATAACCTAAAAATCAAATTCAAAGGTAAATTTTGAATATCATTCGACAAACTATAAATGCAAATTCGTCTTCACATGTTCTAAAAAAGTAGAGCAAGATATCTGATATCTACTTCAACTCCTTAGTGCAAACTTACAAAGAAAGTTTCTAATATTATTTGAAATACCTGCATTCATTCTTTTTCCATTACAGTTATTAATAATCCAATAGAAACAAGTACAAGGCAACTCTCATGGCAAGAAAATCAAATCCAACAAATTCCAAAAGGTAGATAACCTAATATTCTATGTAGCCTAGCTCATACCATCCTTGTTTAATAATGCTTTGTGATAACTGTTTTAGAACTTTATAATCATTTGCAAGTTATTCAGCCAACAAAATGGATCAAACCTTGAACTAGAAAAGAAAAATATTGTTTTTAACAAGGTGAGTATTTGTGAATAATCTAACTCCTAACATGTATTAATACATGTATATTATTTGAATTCGAATTTGATTGCCTACATGAAACATCAAAAAGGCAATCGACACATAAGAGACAGAAATACGATCAATTGACTGGTGAAGGAAGACGTGAATACATTGCAAAAATTACTAAATCAAGTAACAAGAAAAAAGCTTAAAAAATGCCTCAGTTTCATAACAAACTTCAGTAAGAACAATCTAGATATGAGTTCAATGCATATCGTGAAAGAATTTCTAGAAAACAATCAAGGGGCACTTTGCTACTGAAGGCCTTAATGTAGTAGCAAGAATGCAGGTTATAAGTGATACATTAATTATTATTATTTTATTATTTTTTATAGTTGTTTTATTTTTACTATCTTACTTCGTGTAGCTGACACATTCTTCGAACTAGTATGTTCTGTAAATAGAAAGAAATGCAATTGTGTTAGCACTGTGGTGCAATGAAATTTCAATATGAAACATGAACTTTCTATTGTGACAATGGAAAAATCAAGTTTGCCTATATTCATGTACCACTTAAGTTATATAAACTATTTACTTTCCAATCAACAGTGCACTTTCAAAAAAATATTCGTGCTTACAATAGCATATTTTCATTCACTTCTTTTCATGTGAAATTGGACCAAAATCTCACATCTTAAAAAAGAAGAAGAAATATATACGTTTCAAGCTTAAGATAGGAATACCATGCACTCTCAGGACTAAATCTAAATGATGAAGTCTCAGCTGATTCCAATTATACTTTATTGATGTTAACAAGGAACTTCAAAACATGTTAGACAAAATGGGTGATGCAAATTTGAATGAAAATATAGTTAAGAAACTAATGAGAGTGACGATGAATGATATATGCAAAACAGCTATGAAGACTGAAAGATTATCTCTCTTTGAATGAGGTTGTGCTTCACATAACAAATGATGTGAATTTAGACTAGTGTGTTTACAACTCTCCAACAGTTGATCAAGTAGCTGCAATTTGGATTGAAGGAACTAATCCCAATATTTGATATGTTTATTGCAGTTCATTCATATTCAGGTCATAAACATAGAATCAAATATTACTTTGGATGTTAAGACCCATTGTAGTATCCACTTTTGTTTCCAAATGGAGAATCAGGATGACACCAAAATATAAAAAAGGTTGAAATGAACAATCAGAATTCAGATATGACCAAAAGCCGCAAAGTAAGTACTTAACTTCCTTTAACATACCATGTTTGAATATACAAATATGTGTTTCAGAATATGTATAAACACATACTTTTTGTTTAGTAGATGTTTTACACTCAATTATTATGTTAGTTTACACATGGAAGTAGTTTATTTGATCTTATGTACCAAGTATTAAAAGACAAGATTTTAAGCACATGAAGTAGCTATGAGAATAAAATTATATAGTTATAAATGCATCTTACTTTTATATGCATCGTATGTTAAGTTCATATCATGGAGTTTTCATAGATTAAAACATAAAACATAGCTATATTCAAATTCTACTAACATTTAAAATATTTATTTCATTGTTAAAAATATTTATGTTACTATAGTTTCTACTTACAATTTTAATAAGTGCGTGTTAATTCTATTCCTTGTAAGGACGAACAAAGATGCAATAAGATAATTTGACTCTTTTATGTAATTTGATTATGTTAGGCAGTTAGTTTGTTAACTTTCAATACATTTGGTAATATTTATAAATCTTAGGTACTACTCAAAAGGTTCAAAATCCATGATCCCCTTCAATTGAAAGTATTTTTGTTGACGAACAAGGAAGTAACTTTTATAGATCTTCCATATCGATAAGTTAATGACAATTCATATGCTTTCATATTATTAATTTATAAATGCAAATAATTTATTCTAAAGTAGTCAGATCATTTTGCTGACAAACTTTTTATATTTTTAATCTTTTAGATGTTAGTCCAGAAAATGCTAAAAAAGTATCATGTCAGGAATACAACTTATAAGTTTCAAATACGAAACCACCAGATTAGTCAACTTTGCTCTATATTAGGAGATTGCTACAAAATATGCAGTTGACATGTACATCAAACTTGAAACAATAAGATTGGACTATATTAGAAGGAATCAATCTAACTTGAAATTTGAACTCTACTAAGGAATAGTAGATAGTGTTGCAAAAGGAGAAACAAGAGGAAGTGAAATTGGACCGAGAATTATTCTTTCGGCATCTTTTGTTGGAGGTTCAAAAGATATGAGACATAGATACTTTAACACGATGGGCTTGGTAAGAAAGTTTGGAAAACCTAATCTATTTATTACCATGACTTGTAATATATGGAAAGAAAAATACAAGACCAACTATTACCAGAACAAACCTCTCAAGATTGTCTAGATTTGATATCCCGAGTATCTAGAGCTAAACTACAAGAATTTAAAGAAAATTTACAAAAGAAATATGGAATTGCATTATTAAATTTTAGAAAAGGGATTTACCTCATGCTCATATGTTGATCATATTGAAGTTCAGCTACAAGTTCTTAACACCATATCAATTTGATTGTTTTCTATGTGTTGAACTTTCTAATCAAGAATCACACCCTCATTTGCATTATTTAGTTGCGAACCATATGATTCATTGGCCATGTGGAAGAAAAATGATAAATCATGTATGATTGATGGAGAATGTAAAAGGTATTATTCTAGAGCTTTTTGCAATAAAACAATACAAGAAAAAGATGGATACCCAATTTATCATAGTAGAGATGATGGAAGAATTGTACATATTTGAAATGCAAAGTTGAAAAATTAATGGGTCGTTCCTTACAATCCCTATCTCTTGACAAGATACAATGTCATATCAATGTTGAAATTTGCTCTGAATTTATAGCAATAAAGTACTTGTACAAATATTTTACAAAGGACATGATAAAGTTACCATATGTACCGCATGCTGATGTTGGAGATGTAATTGATGAAATTCCACATTTTCACAATTCTAGATAGGTTTCAGCATAAGAAGTATTTTTGGAGGATATTTAAGTTCAATTTAACTGAGATGTATCCGACAATCATATATTTATCAGTTCACTTGCCAAATAAACAATCACTTATTGGAAGTACTAAAATTTGGTCAATGTTCTAGAGAGATCATATCTCTAAAACAATGCTAAGCATGCGTTCACAATGAACGGGTAAGAGAGTGTCTTTACCGTGAGTTTTTTGAATATTTTGTCTGGGATAAACATAAAAGATATTGGCATGAGAGAAAAAAAAAGATGTAATTGTAGACTATATAGTGCAAACCCTATAGAAAGAGAAAGATATTACTTGAGATTATTATTGAATCATATAAAGGGTCCAACCATTTTAATGTCTTCTCATAGTAAATGGTGATCTATTCTAGTTTCAAAGACGTTGCTCAAAGAAGGGATTCCTAGAATCTTATGAAGTTTGTTAGTGTCTAAATGAAACAATGATATTTCAGATGCCACATGCATTATAAAAGGTTATTTGTCATAATGTTAATTTACTATGAGCCAACAGATGTGATGAAACTTTTGGATACATACATTGAAGCATTGTTAGAAGACTTAAAAAAAGTATCAGGAATTCAGTTGATTCAAGAATGTGTAACACTTTAGAAAGTATCCAATTTATTTTAAAGAACATGGGAAAAGCATATAATCTTATGACCTGCCTAATATTCCTATTGACATGCAAGATTCAGATGATACTTGCTAAAAGGAAATTTTTGTGATGAGATGTCTATTCAATATCATCGGAATACAACGACGCTAAATTCAAGTTCAACTCTTAGCAAAAAAATGCTTTCTCTACTATATGAACCATGTAAATTCAGGCAAAAGTGGAGTGTTCTTTATTGATGAACCTGGATGAACAGGCAAAACCTTTCTATATCGTGCAAGACTTATAAATTAAGGTCAAGAAATATGATAGCAATTGATACAATAGCATTTGGTGTTGCAACATCGATAATGCCTGGTGGACAGACAACACATTCTAAATTTAAAATGCCAATTGATTTGCATATACAAGTATTTGCACAATTTCTAAAGAAAGTGGGATTGCAGAATTATGCCCTCAAGCAAAACTAATCACATGGGATGAGGCCCTTATAGCAAAATCGTTAGCTCTTAAAACCGTTGATAGAAGTTTGCAGGATATAACGAGTATTAAATAGCCATTTGGATGAAAGGTGGTAGTCCTTGGTGGAGACTTTAGGCAAGTAGTACCTGTTGTGCTAGAGCTACAATAGAACAAACTATAGTTGCATGTTTGACAAGATCAATTTTGTACAAATATTGAAAAAACCGACTCTTTACCAAGAACATGAGGGCTATATCATATCCAAACTTTAGCGAGTTCCTGCTTAGAGTTGGAAATGAGACTGAAATTATAGATTTAAATGGTAACATTGAAATTTCAGATGAAATGGTCATTAAATATGACATGGATGATGATGATGATGCATCTGAACAACAACTTATTGATGCCATGTTTTCTTCATTAAGATATAATTTGATTCAACAAGTTACATGACAAGTCGGGCCATATTGCATGTAAGAATGAAACAGTTGATAAGTTAAGTGATAAGATGATCAGTATGTTTCCATGTTAAGCAAAAATATTCAGTAGTTTTGACGAGGTAATTGATGACACTGATACTTATTATGAACAGGAGTTCTTGAATTCTTTGACACCAAATGGCATGCCTCCTCACAAATTAATTTTTGAAGAAAAAACTGCCCAATAATGTTGTTAAGAAATTTAGACCTCTCTAATGGTTTATGTAACCGGACCAGAATGGCATGTACAAACTTTGGAGAAAACGTCATTCATGCAAAAATTGCTATTGGACAATATGCCAGAAAGTAGGTTTTCATCCCAAGTGTTCCAATGTCACCAGCAGAAAACAATTTCCCATGAGACTTTGCTTTGTCATGACCATAAATAACACATGACAAACAATTCCATTTGTCGGCGTTTATTTACCTAAACCTATGTTCTCTCATGGTCAATTATATGTAGTTTTATCTAACGGAACATCAATGTCCACAACAAAGATTCTAATCAAGCCAAAAGAGAGAAAATGAAGGGAAGGCATGTACAAGGAATATCGTTAACAGAAAAGTGTTGAGTGCAGGTAATTATTTTTTTGCTTTAATGTAACAATACTAGCATTTTGTATTAACATGACTTAGGTATACTACGTGACAAATTTTATGATGCACTTAAATATTTATTAATATCATTATCTGTTATTTCTATATAACAGACTATTTATCTTATTTCACTTCCCTTTATTAAAATTAACTAAGTTAACTTATCTTCAAATCAATTTAATGTGAAATATACTAACTATTTATCTCAATTCCATCCGCAACAGTACTTATACTTTTGCAGCTCTTACAAATAACAAAATTGCAACAACAAACTAATAGGATACTTGTAACAATGTATGATACTAGAAATGACATATATACCAAAATCATACTGATTTTATGTATTTTTATATTATTCCATATATAAAAGAAACGAAATTTAGTTTCCTTTCATTCATAAAATTATTTACAAATTTGTAGAGACCCTTTTAATATTAACCTAAGCAAAGTCTGATAAATACAAATGACATATATATATATATATATATATATATATATATACACACACAACACATCAAGATTAAACTATTTTTTTTGTCATTTTCATTACACTATAATATATGATGATATGAAACATAGTTTTTTTCATTGATACATTTTCTTTGGTAAAATTACATTTTTGGTCCTGTAACTTTAGGTCATTAGTATTTTTAGTCCTGTAACTTACTTCATTTACACATTTAGTCCTTTTTTTTTACGAATTTAGTCCCGAGCATCTTACATTTGGTCATTTTTTTTGACAAATTTAGTCATGCATTGACAATTTTGGTCTCATTTACACTATAATAAATCTCATTTTTTATCCTGTAACTCTGAGTCGTTAGGACCAAAATTGTCAATACATGACTAAATTTGTCAAAAATGGACCAAATGTGAGATGCTTAGGACTAAATTCGTAAAAAAAGGGACTAAATGTGTAAATGAAGTAAGTTATAGGGTTAAAAATGCTAATGACCTAAAGTTATAGAACCAAAAGTGCAATTTCACCTTTTTTCTTTTTTGTTTCAATTTGCTGAGATGCTCATAAGAGATATTTTACGTGCCTTCAGATTTACAACAGCGTTGCCATTAGTTAATGAATACGGATTCACATTTATTTCTATGTTAACTTTGAATTTCTTAGGAATTCTATCTATAATTCGCAGTTCTCACTTCTAGGATAAGGAGCACCACTGTCCCAATCATATAATCATTTAGTAACCATTGAGTCGGACTGTTCAAATTGATTGAATCTCGTTATCGCATGCTCTACAGATTTTTTGGGCTAGTGTTTTGAACAATTGTATGCATTGTGTGTCCACAATTGATTGTTGTTTAACATTGTACTTCTCTTCATCATCCTCTTACAAAATAATGTACAAAACAATTAAAAGTCATTTTCACAATTGTTGTCCAGGAAGGCGGCGAACTTCTAAAACTCTATTATTTGAACATATTTTTCAATCTTATTTGTTAAAATATATTAAACATTTACTATATTTTTTATTATAAAATATTAAATAAAAATTCATAATATAATGTAATTAAAAATAATGCTTACTAATAATACAAAAATTTGCCTAGCTACTAACGACTTGTCAAAAAAAAAAAAAGCCAAGTCGATGACTTCAACCATTTTTTAAAAAACAAATTAAAAACATGTGTGAGTCGTTAGTGCTTTTGCAATTATTCCTCAAATTGAGGTATAGTTGCAACTCTTTTTAAAAATAATATTTCAATAAATAAGCTCCAATTATTTTGGTATAAATTTATTTCATAAACTAAGCAAAGTGTAATTTACCCTCTATAATGGTGGGATATCCACTATCCTCAAGTATGAAATATATAATGTCGATAAATATCCACTAACACGTTATTAAATTTTCTCATACTTTGGAGAGGCGAATCAACCTTCTGATTATTTAGCCAATCTAGCCTGTCAACTGCAGATGTCTGGAATTTTTGTTGTACCTCAAGGCCGTGCGACTTGAAGGATACGGTTTGTTGTGGATTTTTACATCCACCATTTTCGATTTATCTAGGCATGAGGGCGTCTTGCTTCGCTAATATGTCTGGATAACATTATGCTTAATTTTCGTTTCTAATTTTTTTGTAAAGGGAGTAGTACTACTCATTTTGAGCTTTCTACTTGTAGAAAAATTCGTTTTGATTGATATTTAATAAGTGGGTAGGGGTCTTGCCAAACCCTCCGCCACAAAAGGCAACTTTAACAAAAAAAAATAAAAAATAAAATAAATATCCACTAACACCGTTAACTTCACGTCAATTTCGATAAAAATTAAATAACAAAATACTAAAAAAATAAAACCAAACACTATGCATACCTTTTGCAAGTTATATATTTTTCGAAAATCCGTAAACAATTGAATTGAAAATATGCTGGGTCTAAATTACATATATGAATGAGAAATGCAATTTCCCTGCAATTAGGAAATATTTAAGGACACAAATTACATATTAGTACTAGCATTTACTAACACAAATACAAACAGATAAACATCAATAAGAAAAAAAAATATAATTTTAGTCTTGTAATTTAGCGAATGATATTTTTGATCCTATATGAATTAATTTTTACTATTTAATTCTACAATTTGAAAATTTCGATAATTTTGTTCCTTTTTCAACCACCTTTAAAATTGGGTTGGCCCTTTTTATGATGTGGACCACCACTTTATCATAATGGCCGGAACCCCTAATTTTAAAAGTCATGTGCCTTTATATACAAATTTTTAATCAAATTGGATGAAAAAAGTGTAAATAGCTAAAATTTTTAAAATCACAAGATTAAATTAGAAAAATCATTTAATGTAGGAAAAATTTCAATTTTAGTCCTAAACATAAAGGGGGTGGTATTTTTAGTCCTATAAAAATTGATTTCATCAATTTAGAATTTTGACAAATTTAGTCCTTTTTGGCCAAAAATTGCAATATACTTGCAATTTTAGTCCTGCAAATAAATTTATGTAGGACCAAAATGCCAACTCCCCCAAGTTATAGGACTGAAAATGTCAATGTTCCCTAAGTTACAGAACTAAAAATGCTAAAAAATGATGAAAATGGCCAAAATATTTAAAGTTACAAGACTAAATTACGAAAATTAATTCGTATAAGACCAAAAATACCACCCATAAATTATGGGACTAAAATTGCATTTTTCCCATTAATGTAGGATAAAAAATATACCTCATAAGTTAGAGGGCTATAATTGTATTTTTCCTATAAAATGATATGATTTGGCGCCTGTTAACACCTTTCCAAGAGTATACTTAATTTTGAGCTAGGTGTATTTTCTCCTAGGCTACATTTGGATTAAAGATTTTTTATTTGAAGGGAGGATTTAGAATGAAAATTTCAAATAACTCGATATAAAATGAATATAAATTAATTACAATGTTACAAATATATACTTCAAAATTGAAGTTTAAAAATTTAAAATCCTATAGTATAAATTTGATGAATTTGTTATTATGAATTTGAAATCATTCAAACACAACATTAGTTTATGTAAAGGCTGCACTTGAGTTGGGCCTCCATACTTTAGCCTAAAAAAGTAGGGGAAATAATTAAAAAAAGCAGAAAAAAGAAAAATTATAGAAATAGGTTGATTGAAAAAGTGTTAAAGAATTGGGCAAAACCGCGTTGTGAAATCGCGGTTAGCCAATTTTTGGCTTAAAAAAATTTATTTTTCATCGGTGCAAGCACAAAATAATTGCAGAACCGCGATCAAATCGCGGTTCTAGCAATTTAAAAGAAAAAAAAAGGATATGCTGCATCTAAAAATTAACAGAGCCGCGTTTAGTCAACGCGGCTCTGTTAATTAAATGAACGACCAGCAGCCTGCACGTGTCAGAGCCGCGTTGACTGAACGCAGCTCTGACACTAATACAAAAAAAATTTAAAGCAGCCTGCTTGAGCAGGCTGCTTTAAGCACGAGTTCCTGTATGTTTTTTTTGAATAAACCGTTATAAATTTATCGCGGGTTTTTTTGTGTATAAATATTCGATGTTCCATTTTCATTATTTTGTACTCAGTATTATTTTGTTCTCCAGCAACAAAAATTTTCTCTCTTGCGATATTGTAACCGTGTGGAAGATTTACGATTAAAAAGCCAAGTAAGTTTTTTTTATTAAAATTTCTTGTTATTTATGCATTTTATTTTATTATTATTAAATTTTTATTTATCATTTTAATTTTATATTATTGGTATTTTTAATTTTGGATATGTATTTTATTTTATTGTGAAGCTATGGCGGAGCAGAACACTGTTGATGTTGTTATATATTTTGGAGGTCAATGGATTATTTCGAATGATTCTGTATGTTATGATCGTCCTCCGATAGGATTTATAAACATATCTTGTACTACCACATTTGTTGAGCTAGAATTATGTTGTATGAAGAACTTGGATTTAGTAGGAATGATTTTAAGTTACAAATACATTTTAAATACATAACATTGAATTATGGACAAAGGAAGGAGGCGGTGATGCCAATTAAGAATGATCGAGATTTGCAATATTTTTTCAATCCGATGACAGGATATGTGTCAATTGATATTTTTGTCCAAGTTGAGAAAATTCGTGAAATGGTTGTACCAGATGACCCGGCTGTTAGTGAATGGGGTACATATATGTCTATGTTAACCCAAGAATTGTCGAGTGTGCCAGTAGTAACACAATCAATGGGTAGGTTTGGAATTAATGACGATTATCCAGGTCCATCTTCATATGCAAGTCCATCAGATTATGCAGGTCCATCATCATTTGCAGGTCTATCAGATTATGCAAGTCCATCTTCATTTGTAGGTCCATCAGATTATGCAGGTATATCTTCACATGCAGGTCCATCTGTGAGTAATGAACAAGATGACGAGCCTGAAGCAGACAGTTTCTTAAATAATGAGCATGTCGACTCAGAACCAGATCAGGTTGAAGTAGAGGGCCTAACTACAAATAATCCTGAAAATAATGATGAGGTCAGCATTGAAGTTATGATCGATGTGCTCGGGAATAATGCAAATGGTCCGACAAATCAAAGACAAGACCACTTTGATTTGAACATGCCTGTCGCTTGCGAACCGACTAACTTATATTCGGTTATTCCATTTTTTGAGGCTATGCATGCAGAGGTACCTGCCGACTCAATCGATATCCCTACTGGTGTTTGGGGTAATTTTTATGATTCAAACACTGGGGAGCTCGCACTCGGAATGGTTTTCAAGAGTAAGGATCATTTGAAAGCAGCTAGAGAACAAGTTTATAATACGTGGGAGAGTTCTATTTAGAAGTTGCCAAGATTTATGGCATTTGTGCAGAAATTGAATCCGGGGACCGTTGTTGAGTGGTTGAACTTGGACACAGACAGACCGGGTGTCCAAATGTTGCATTATGTGTTTTGGGCTTTCAGACCGTGTATAGAGGGATTCCGTTGGTGTCGAAATGTTATAAGTGTAGACGGAACCCATTTGTACATGAAATACAAGCATAAGTTATTGGTGGCCGTGACTTTAGATGTAAATCAGCTGGTACTTCCGTTAGCATTCGCGCTTGTGGATGAAGAATCATTAGCTTCATGGCGATGGTTCCTAGAAATGCTGGCCAAACATTTACTGCCAAATGATGATGATCGAGTTTGTCTAATTTCAGATCGTCACAGTGGCTTGATCAGTGGAATCAATTATGTTCCGGCATTCAAATTTTCTCGTGGGGTGCATCGGTTTTGTTTACAACATGTGTGTTCAAACTTTAACAAGAAATTCAACAACATTCGGTTGAAGGACCTTTGTTGAGGACTTGCAGACTCGTAGTTTGACGAATTTATGACTTTAGAGAATTGAACGATAAGCATATAATGGATGATTGACAGAGTGGACGTTATCCACGATGGTGGCTGGCGCACGGGTATCTTAACTACAATACAGTGTGTCGGAGTGTTTAAGGTGCCAGACGCTTACTGATAGTTGCTTTTTACAATCACACTATTTTCTACGCGTGCACACTGTCATATGAATAATTTAGAATATTCGAAGCCCGACAAGCAAAGCGGTACATCACATTGTTCAAAACTTTGATTATAATCAACAATCTGCATCCGTTCTAACATTGAGCTTGACTGGTCAGGGTTCGCATACTTATGTAGTTAAGTTGAAGCATAAGACGTGTTCCTGTGGAAAGTGGGGAACACATGGGATTCCTTGTTCACATGCTATTCAGGTAAGCCGACATTTTTGGGTAAATGCTTCAAATTTTATTCCTCAATATTATAGTATTCGAGCATATAGAAAGACATATCAAGGGAGGTTTGAGCCATTATATGGGGAAGAGTATTGGGATCCCGTAGACTTTGAACTTGTGCATAATCCGGCGGTACGAGCTCGCCGAGGACCATGCAGATATGTTTCGACGCGGATACCAAATGAAATGGATCGACCACAAGCACGTGCTCGCCAACAATATCAATCTCGTCAAGTTTAGAATCAATGTAATAACTCTATGATTGTAATAGTAGTTAATATGCAATAAATGAAAAGCTTTTGCATAAATCATATGTTCAATACATAGCAATATTTTACAAAACTAGTAATGTCCCCCAGTGCCACAACGTGGACGTCGTCTGTTCCGACGGGGATGAATATACTGCGGCTCTTCTATGGGCGTGTTTAAATTCGAGCCATCAAATGGCACTGGTGAGATCCCAAGATGTCTTCGTGTCTCTGGATGGATGTTATGTGCATAGTCTTCAGAGACAAATGGCATATCTAAAGTGTAAACATATGATGGATCAGCGGAAGTAAAGAAATTGGATGGACCAGCCTCATTGTAGACATTTGATGGACCACTCGTAGTGTAGACATTTGATGGACCAGCCTCATCACTTGCACGACCGCCACGCCCACTCGGATATCTTGCACTCGAAAAAGTCATCATGTCCCGTCCAATTGCACGATTTCTAGCGCGAGTTTCTCTTAGTGACTGGATATCGTCTCCGGAATTATCACAATTTAGCACAAGTTGTTCCATCCTGTTGTACTGTCAGAAAAAATATTACATTACAACGGGTATGTTTAAAAAAATAGTGACTACCAAAATACACACAGTGTGCTTACCACATATTCCCAATCACGAGTGTTAGTGGGACGATAACCAGTAATGTCTGTTAAGCCAATATTATGAGAAATCTGAACACGATTAATTTGGTGATACCAGTTCATATAATCAGGAATGGTACATCGGCCATTCACAATTTCGGGACGAACGACCAACATTGATTGCACGTCATTCCATTTTACAATATAGTCTCTATGAAATACTGCCCAATCCTCCCCGTGACGTCCCCGCCTATCGATTGTGTGTAAACGTCTTTCACTGATCAGTGGGTTAGGGGGGATATCTTGGACCATGCCAAATTGTCGGAAAACCCATTCCGGATGATGCATCTCCACAATCGAATAATGAATTAACGGGCATCGTATATTCCATGGTGTACGAGTTGCAAAAAGTGATAGTGAATGTATATCGAGTGCGTCACCATTATATGGGGTCCAAATAAACTACAATATTAAACGTACCTCATTAATACAAACTGTTTTCACATAAAAAGATAGTCTCTATAAAAAAATATTAGAATCACGTACCTCATTTTCTTGCATACGGTCTAACGTATTTCTTATATAGCATTATGGGCAGTATGCGTGCGAGATATATAGTACGACCACCTAAAATCAAAAATTTTATATAAATACAATTGAAAATAAAATTATTACTATAAATACAAGTATACATACCGTGCAGCATATGGAGGAATGGGTAGGATGTTTTCAAGGTCAATCACTGTTGGCATCAGATCGGCTGCATTATTCGAGAGAATCGGTGCAAGTGTTATTATGCGTGACCATGCTCATGTTTGTAATAACTGCATAGCACCACCAATATTAGTTTTTCCACGTTGTGATGCCATACAAAGCTCCCGATATAAATATGCCAACACTGCTGTACCCCAGTTTGAGGGACGTTCCTCATTAATAATTTCCATATGCCGTAGATACAATAATGACACGGTGTTACCTGTAGCATCGGGACACAATATCCCACCAATAATGCACATAACACAAACGCATGCCTCTTGTAATACATTATCGAATGGGCTATCATCGTCACATGTATTGTTGAGCAACCAGTCGAGTAATGCTGAAAGTTTTATTCTGGAGTGTTTAAAAGCATTCTCATTTGGACGGAACCCCAACCATTGATGACAATAATTTAGCCACTGTTGAGTCGTCCATTTTATATCAACTCCAGTAATAAGGTTACCTTCAATCGGAAGGGCCCAGATGATGGAGATGTCTTGTAGCGTTACGGTTGCTTCTCCAACTGAAAAATGGAAAGTATGCGTCTCGGGGCGCCATCTCTCGACTAATGTAGTGATTAAGTGTCTGTCAATTTCAATGTGACCATACTGTAAAATTCCTAAAAAACCCATATTTTGTAACACTTGTAGAACACGAATGTGATGTGGAATAAGTTGCAGGACACGAAAAAAAGATATATCGCCACGACGTACAGTTAAAGTAGTATCCGGATCTCCAAGCACATCTTCAGATCGATGATTTGCTTGACCGTATAATACACTAGTATCAATTGGACCAAAATTTGCCATAATTTCACTACTAAAATTTTTTTACTTCACAACAAATTTTTTTTTTACTTCACAACACAAATTTTCCCTGACAATAAAAATTTGGAGGCCACCTCCCCCCTTTAAATAAGGGTGAGTTCGGCTGATGGGGGTAATTGCCCAAATTTATTGTGATTTGACCCATGCATGCATGCATGCATGGGTCAAATCAGTTTTTTTTTTTTTTAAATAACGGTCAGAGCCGCATTTAGTCAACGCGGCTCTGACCTGCGCTGCTGTCAAAATAAAGTTTATTTAATTAACAGAGCCGCGTTTAGTCAACGCGGCTCTGTTAATTTTTCTGCAACATATCCTTTTTTTTTTTTTTTTTTTAAAATTGCTAGAATCGCGATTTGACATCGCGGTTCTGCAATTATTTCCGCACCGGTACTTGCACCGGTGAAAAATAATTTTTTTTAAGCCAAAAATTGGCTAACCGCGATTTCACAACGCGTTTTTTCCCAATTCTTTAACACTTTCAATCAACCTATTTCTATAATTTTTTTTTTTTCTGCATTTTTTTAACAATTTTGCAAAAAGTAAACCCATAGAAAAAATTAGAATAGACACAAATATAACAAGGTAAAGGATAATACTTGTTCGAACCATGTTCGATCAAATTCGAACCAATTACATGGTAAGTGTAATACATTTGTCATGTGATTGGTGTACAGTTTAGGAAAAGTGACCAATCAGAGTAAGTGCGATACACTTGCTTTATGATTTGATTGGTTCAGACGAACTAGATTCAGGCAATAATTTTTCCAAGATAAAGAAAATAAAAAAATGATATTGATGAAACGAGAGAGAGAAAAAATGTCGAGAGCTGATAAGGATGACACCTCACACTTCAAGAAAATTGCAATTTTTGTCGTGTAAGTATGATGAAGCGAGGAAAATTCTAACTTAGATCGAGTTTGGCTGAAGTGAATCAATTATATAACAAGTGAGATATAATGATCATGTGATCGATGTACAATTTAGAAAAAGTGATCAATCATATATAATAAGTTTATTACACTTATTTTGTGATTAATTTGATTCGACAAATTTGATTTTGGATTAAATTTTTTTGATGATAGTATTAAAAGGATCCTTGATTTCCTATCTCAATTTAATCAACAAAATTAAAATAAAAAGGCCTTTTATGCAATTACTCATAACCAATACGAGGACATAATTCTTGGCACACTCTGTGACTGACATATTTTCAAGCAACCTTTTCTGGTCAAAAAACGAAGAGAAAAAAAAAAAAAAAAACACACACACTATTTATAGTACACAACTGTATGCATGGGCAAGAGTCATGTGCCACCTCCCATTACCAACGGCGAAGATTCTTTAGTATAAAAGAACCTGCGAAGAACATCTTATTACAACGAAATACAGAAGCCCAAGTGTTCTTCGTCCTTCTCTCTCAAGAAGACTCCAGACGCCAGGGTTTCTTCTTGAGGTCCAAGAGAAACAAATAAAAAATCAATCATGACGTCGACGAATGAGAACCCATGGGGTCAGGACCCCGCTGCCGAACAGCCAACGAGGCTGGGCGGTCCTCAGAAGACGCTGTCGAGGAGGCTGAGCGATAAGTTCAAGCGGACGAAGGAGGCGGCGGCAGAGGGGATGGAGAAAACAAAGGAGAAGACAAAGGCGGCAGCGAAGAAGGTGAAGGAAGGGGCTTCTAGCAGTATCCATTGGCTCAAGCTCAAGTGCAAGCTCGTCCAGCCCAAGAGGAACGAAATTACATTAGGGAGCAGTAATTAATTAATTAATTAATGCTATATAGAAGATACATAAAAATTTAAAAGTTCTTACCCAAATTAGATTTGGTCGAATCAAACTAATCAATACAATAAGTATGATGCATTTGTCACGTGATTGGTTCAGGTCTAACCAAAACCCGATTAGGTTAGAATTTCCAAGAAAAAACATTAATAATTTTTGCCTGGGGGTTGCTTATTATTTATTTCTTAATTTAATGTTCTTTATTTCATGAATGACTTCTTGGGAAAATAATGTTTAGTAGTTTTAGTTGTGTGTATAGGTAATTCATTATTATTTTTGTAATGAATAAAAGAGTATGTAATGGGAAAGTTAAATTAAGAAGATATGTATATATATATCTATACAATTTGTCTTGTATAATTAATGTCTGATCATACATATAGACTACGTACGTACGTGTAATTTATTTTCTTGGTTGCAAATAATTTATTGATTAGTGGCTTCACAATGTATTTTGTTAAGGAATTATTCAATGTTATTTCCGTTTGGTTCTTTAAGTAAGTACATAATTTTTTCGTGTCAATTAAATTGATATTGCATTTGGAGGTGGATTTTGTGTTGAATCTTTAATAAGAAAATATTAATATTCATACTCAAAGATAATGATGTGGACTGTGATGGAAGTGAAAACAATATAAGAATTGTATTGATGGTTGTAACAAAAAAAAAATTAAAAAAAAAGAGACATTTAGCCCAAATATCACCAAAAAAGGACCAAATTGGCCGGATATTTGGGGCTTTTTAATTTTTCCAGCCATTTTTGGAAAATTTTTACTCGAACTAGGCTCGATGAAATATGAACCAATCACATGATAAGTACACTTGTCATGTAATTAGTGTACATTTTTAAAAAAGTGATCAATTACAGAATAATTGTGATACACTTTGTGATTGAATTGGTTCGATCGAATCAGGTTCTATAAATTTTTTTCCCCATTTTTGTTAATGTAGCACGAGGTATATAAGACAAAAATGTATATATATATATATATATATATACACTATATATATATATAGAATGGTTGTCGTGGATCGAGTTAATAATGTGCATGTGTAGTTTTCCATGAATGCTTTGTTTTTTCCATTTATTGTTGTGTTAGTTTAATTAGTGTGATTAGTTCACAGCACTGTTTTTCCATGATCGTTTCATTCTGATTCTCTTCAAGATCCCAGCCATTGTTAATTTCTTGTTCTTGGACAGTTTTTGTTCTCCAAGCACGTCTACTTAAGATTTATACATTTATTTGTTTTTTTCTTGATGATGGAATGATTGTCCATTTTTGAGAGTGAGAAAGACTCTCCTCCAAATCAATCATTGAGGGGCTTTGATGTCATTGATACTATCAAGCTAAAACTTGAGGATGCATGCCCCGGAGTTGTGTCTTGTGCAGACATTGTTGCTCTGGTACACCTTCTTTATCTGTATCTATTTCGTGTCTGAAGAATCTTTTGTTTTAGTTTTCCTTCTTTCAAATTTTGGCTCATCTTTTAAGTTTCAGGCTGGCAGCCCTTTCTATCCCCTTTATACTGGTAGGAGGGATAGCCAGGTTTCTTTTCCAATCAAAGCCACTAATGAGCTCCCCAGTCCGCGAAACGGCCTTCCTGGAATTATTGAGTCTTTTGCATCCAAAGGGTTCGATCAAAGGGAGACAGCGAGTCTATTAGGTATGACAACTTTCTTGTGTTCAAGTAATTAGTCTCTTAGTTACTTCCTTACACCATATATCTGAAATGAACTCTTGTTTCTTCACCTTTATATATATTTGTGATTTTCTGATTTTCTCTTGCTCAACATGATCTACTTTGGCTCCACTGTTGTATCTTATTTCATTCTCCTATTCTCGTTTAGGTGCTCACAGCACGGACCGTCCACTGCAAATTCTTCAACCATAGGCTCTACAACTTCAGTGGAACTAATGGCCCCGACCCTTCCATCGACCCTGAGTTTCTTCAGCTGCTGAAATTAAAGTGCAACAGCCACCGTAACTCGTTGCCACTGACATCGTCGGCTTCTCCCTCATTATCAACTTTGCCCTCATCCCAGGATCCAGGCATGAGGATGGACTATGAGGGGCCAAGAATAGGGTTTGGCACGCTATACTGTCGCAGTCTTTTGCAGGGCAAAGGGACAGAAACAGAGACTGTGGTCTGAGCATATGCCTCCGATGCTTCCCTATTCGCCGATCAGCAGCTGACGTCTGGGACAGAAACAGAGACTTGGGTCCGAGCATATGCCTCCGATGCTTCCCTGTTCCAAAGGGACATTGGTCTCGCAATGATCAAGCTATCCAACCTTCAGGTTCTGACATCACCAAGGGGACAGGTTCGGCTCAACTGTCGAAAAGTTAACTAAAAGTTTGTCGGGATGAACATCTTCCGTAGCTTGATTGAGCTTTTGTTTTGTTTTTACGTTTCCAACCTTTGAAGCTCTTGAAGTTGTTTAGTGCAGTTCTGTGACTAAGTCTTACTTTTCTGCTATACCTCATCCCTTTTTTACTTGCCAATTTTTCTACTGTTGGTCAGGTTTATGAATATTTGATTGCAAACTCGTACTTCTGATGATTGAATTGAAAATGTTCTTAGTTAACCAATTCCTCAACTCTTTTTGAGTTTCTTTGGGCTCGCCTTATTTGATATCATATGTGCCCTCTTTTGGGCTATTTCGGCTTTATGATACACAAAATGAAAGGTGCCAATAAATATGATACCTCATGTTAGCCGGAAAAAGATTTTTTTAGTCCTTTAAGTTTACCTAATATTAATTTTAGTCCGATAATTATGCCCACTTTTTTCTAAGTCCAGTAAATTTTAAACTATGATGAAATTTAGTCCGAATTAGGGTTTTTTATGTAATTTTCCGGCCAACTTTGAATTTTTCACTGAAAATTGCATGCGTGTCATTTTCTTGCTTAGTGTCCAGCCAAATATCCCATGTGTGTAGCCATGTGTGTAGCCATGTGTGCAGCCACATAAGCCTCAAGCTGACTGGGCGATTTATATATAATATTAAATTCTTTTTATATTATTTATATATTTAAAAAAAGTAAATCAATTTTCTTTATTTTTAAAAAATATTTTTAACTTTTTTTGAAAACCTAAATTTTCTTAATTTTAATATAAATATTTTAGAAAAATAAATAAAAATTTAAAATTTTGTAATTTTAAATTGCAAATTCAAATTATAATTCAATATTAATATAAAAAATTATTTTTTCAAATAAATATTTTATATGAATAAATATAAATTATATTTATATAAATATTAATAAATATTTATATAAAAAAATTTCCACCCGCGCTCGCCGCCCACGCCCGCCCGCCGCCGCAGGAGGAGGAGGAGGGTGGCGTCCCGCCCCCTCACCTCTGGGCGACGGCATCGCTTACCCCGGCGGAGGGCGACGGCGTCGCCTCCACCACTGGGCGAAGCTGTCACCTCCACCACTGGGCGTCCACCACTGGGCGAAGCCGTCGCCCAGATTGGGGGCGACGCGACGCCAGTCGTCCCGACCAGAAATTGGTCGGGCGATTGGCGTCGCCCCCCTCCACGGGGTCGCCGGGGGTGGGGAGAAGGGTAGGGGAAGGCGGGGCGGGGGCCGATTGGAGGAGGGGGAGGAGGGGCGACAGGGGGTGGGGGGAGGGAACAGGGGGGGGGGTGGGGTGGGATTTGGGGAGGTTTTTTTTTTTTATAATAATTTAATTTTATAAATTATAATATATTTTAAATTATTTTGAAGAAAAATTCCACCTCATTTCAATTGCCACATAAGCTTAAAAATTCCCAACATGTTTGCCAACTCCTCAAAAAATATCCAGTTGGAATGACATGTTATTTTTCGGCCAAAAATAAAAAATCCGACCACCGGAGGACTAAATTTCATCAAATATTAAAACTTACTAGACTTAAAAAAAAAATGGGCATAGTTACTGGACTAAATCTAATATTTTTAAGATTCCGAATGTTATTTGTTTTTGACGAATTGTTATCTAGGAACGTTTTGGATTGTCAATTTATTCTAAAATATTGTTGTCGTCTAGTAGTTTGCTCTCCATCTCTGCATGTGAACCACATCACCTTATGCAATATAATGAAAACAAGCTTTTATTTCATGCGATCACATTTAACATCGCTGTCCTACAACAATTTGCGCTAGTATGAATTTTGATTCGTTTATTTTCATATCAAATCAATTTATCTCATATACTTTAAATATTTGAATCTCGTGTCAAATTTGATTTTTTCTTAACACTGCACTTTTACTTTTCTTTTTCCAACTTTTCGAAAAATATGAGTGATTTTTCCACAGAGAATTGGGTTCGTCATAAAAAACTTTTGTGAGGATACTAAATTCTCGTATTTCAATACGGTAATTCTTATTTATGTATTTCATATATTCTTATATTGTGTATAAATGAAATGTTAATGGACTGAGTGTCTCTCTTTCATGAAACCCTCTTGATGCGAACGACTTGATCATTCTAGGAAGACCGTTTCGGGCACTAGGAAGCTCATAAGTTGCGATGCTTGAGAAAGAAACTGTGTTCCCCGCCCCCCCGAACCCCCCAAACATTTTAAAGAGGATACACATACACAGTTTCTTTTCCAATCATAGTAATTTATGTGCTTTTGCTAGTCCTCGAGACGTTCTTTCTAGACTGATCGAGTCATTTGCAGTAGGAGGGTTAGATGACACAAAGGCACTCTGTCTATTAGGATTTCACTTGTACATGATATGAGAATGTGGGATACATTAAGAAGAAATATCGTACTGAAATGTGAGAATTTAGTAATCTCATGAAATTCTTTTATGATGATCCAAATTATTTGTGGAAAATTCATGCATTTTTTTTTCTAAAAGTTGGGAAAATAAAGAAAAAGTGTAGAATTGAAGATAAATCAAATTTGACATGAGAAATTGGTTATTCAAAGAATATAAGAAAAGTTGATTTGATATGGTGGAAGTAAATGAATTGAAATTTGACAGTAGTGCAAATTGATGTAAGATATCATGTTAAACGTGATAGTATGAAATAAAAGTTTGTTTTAATTATATGATATGAGTTGATGTGATTCGAGTGTAGAGGTAGAAAGAAACTTATAGACTACAACAACAATATACTTGAACAAATTGGCAACCTAAATCGTTGCTAGAAAACAACTTCTTCGAAAAC
The DNA here is from genome assembly GCA_034509725.1 of Sesamum angolense. NCBI lineage: Eukaryota > Viridiplantae > Streptophyta > Magnoliopsida > Lamiales > Pedaliaceae > Sesamum > Sesamum angolense. The sequence continues at coordinate 94,219 of JACGWL010000602.1, forward strand.
AAATCACAGTTGGGATTTTGAAGAAAATTAATTCTTATAAGTAAAAGATAAAAGTTTGTTGATTTATGAAATTAGAATATGAGATGAACTAATACGGAGAATTGTATTATTGGTACCATTCATCGGGTGGATCATGAAGTCCAAATAACGCAAAACAGTGCATGTATGGTTTCAAAAAAGACTAGTCGAAAGAAGCCGAATGGCAGATGGCATTGTCAAGACGTCCGGCGGTCTAGCTAAGATGGGCAATTCATGAGGGAGGAACAAGTATCAGCGACCGAATGAATATAGCCTGGGGTTGTCTTTTTGATCTGCCTTCTTTTGATAACGAGCTACTACTTCCCGAGGTAAAATTTTTATTTGATCAGTTCACTACAAGAAAATTGTTCAATAGCAACGAAAAATAATTAGCGTCGAGATAATTAGCAAGTAAAATTCTCGATGCTAATCTAAATTATCAAATACAAGAAATTTACTTGCCACTAAATTTAGCAAGGGAAATTAACTTGCTACGAGTTTAACAACGAACTATTTGAAAGATATATATTAAATAATGTAGATTAACAACGAAAATTTTACTTGCTAATTAGCTCGATGCTGATTTTAGCATCAAATTTTTTTCATAGCTATTGATCATTTTTCTTATAGTGGTTGTAGAGTATTTTCCTTACTAGTTTACTGCAGAATGGTGTGTGTGGTTTGGTGTGCATATGCAATATATAGATAAAAGAGAAGCTGAATTAATTAATTTCCATGCTGCAGGTTTAGAGAAAATGGATTGGAATTGCTGATCAATAGAAACTAATCTCTCGGATTTTGTAATAAACATTAATGTTGTTGTTTTCATCACATGTCGTTGTACGTACGTTAGATATCATGAATTCTTGCTGGATTTTCTGTTTCTCATGGAACGAAAGTAGTTCTGATGACTTTGGAAACAATAAACAAGCTGCCAGATGCCTGTAAAAGGAATGCCTTGCAGCTGTTCATGAGAATGTCAAGGCCATCAACGTTTATTATGTTGCAAACATCAAAGTGCGTACTGGTAATGGTATGTATGTATGTTCCCAACTCTGCTGCAAGAGTTGTCCCCTGGTTGACAATATTAATTAACTGTTGAGTAACTCACACTTTCATCACTGAATTAACTTAATTATATATAGTCATGATAGCTTTTAAGTTCTTGTTTCCCAGCAATGTTGAACATCCCTCTTCTTATGATATTAGCAAGGTGCAAGCCCCGTTGCGCGTGGGCAATAACATTTAATTAGTTTTGTACTACTGTGTCTTGTATTTATAAAGGGTTGGCAATTTTGGTCCTCCATCTTTTGAGGTGGCAATTTTGGTTCTATATCTTTCAAATGTTTGCGATTTTGGTCCTTCAGCCCATTTCATGACAATTTTGCCCTTCTAGTGAAACCATAGTCCACTACATGTTCCGAGATAGGCCCAACATGCTTCCGAAATAAATTAAGCCTCCATCAATTCATACCTTATTTTGACCGCTTCGCTCTTGGGTATTTCAAGTTCTCGATTTTACGAATTTCCTCCAACTACACAACCACAGCTGATGGTTCGCGAGCACTTGGCTCATTCAACAACAATACAGTACAACCTATTCCGTTTTCTACCTTAGGGGCGTAAAAGCACTTTGATATATAGACTTAATAGAACTTTGGACAAATAAGTTAAACAGAAGTCTTACTTTATTAAAGAAATATATGAAATATCACATAGACATTATTTTTTCTATCGGAGGAGACAACTATTTAGCCTCTCGTATTAAAAAGGACTTGACTCTTTGGGGAAACACCCATAAAATTGAAATTTTGAAGCTACAAAGATTTGAAAATTTAGAATATTATGCTTTGAAGAGTTGGAGAATTTTTCGATGCTCCTTATCTGCTTCATTGCTTTCCTTTTTATAGCCATCTGCAGACTTCAAAGACGAACTTTAAGCTTGTTTTTCGATAATGTCACTGCGTTCGTCATCCAATATCTTTCCCGGATGATGTCATTGTGTTTGTCATCACCGCGTCATTTCTAATTGTTGGTCATAATGGCTTATCGACCATGTGATTGCTAGCTAGCTTTCTTGCTTTTTGACTGTTGGCCTTTGTCGTCTTCTGCCGATAGTGTCATTTTTGAATTTTTACATTTTGCGATTTTACTTTGCGGTGTAAAAATATTTCTTTTACCCTTGTCCTGCTTTGGTTTGGGTTTTTTTTGGGTGACCTAAATTTTTGTCCCGAATAGGCGCTTTTCTTGTTTTCCACAACAAGGGCATATGTGGTTATGCCATTGCCCAACATGCAACATGTTGCATGTCTTGCCTCGTGGCCTCTATTGCAGACAGTTTGTTCTTCCATACAAGCATTCTCTTTTTCTCGAACATGCTCTCCGGAAACTCATTGCTTTTCTCTGCTATGGAGTTTAACAGAAAAAATTCATTTACTTTATGTGAAAATATTTTAAATTAATACTTGACTTTATCCATCTCAATGAGATATATGCATAGAACCTAAGCTTTCCTAGTGGAAATATCATGGCACTAGTGAAGCTTCTCCTAAGGCATCTTTGATCTTGTTGAAAGCTGTCATGTCTGGCCTCTGCAGCTTGATAAAATGGAATGTTGGATGAGACCCTTTTTCTGCAGTTTCTGGAGCTGCTGAAATTAACTTTAACTCTAGAATATTGCCTCGTTTTACGTGGGGGTTGTTTCACCATGAATCATAGACTGCCTCACTAATCAACTCTTAAAACACTGAAATTTCCGAAAAATTAGGTGACATAGTATGAACTGAAGTCAGGGCTCCAAAATCATACCTCTCGGACATCTTCTGCTTTAGACCCTTATAACATCCAAACTGTATTATACTTTCCAGATGTTCCGATTACGGTTTACTTGGGCTCACTCCATTGCGAGAAATTAATTTTTTCCACATTCTCTGATAAACCTGCCAAGGAGAAGAAGATATCAACTTATTAGTATTAGCCGTGGAAGTGCTTGTCATCGGCCTGCGGCTAGTCTATTCCTCTTTGACCCTAGAGGTGCTGGATTGACTTGAATTCTCAGGAGTTTGCACTTCCTGTGACACAAATGTTGCCGTTTCACCAGAGTCTGGCGATGGCCTCGTGCAATCGGTACTTAAATCTGACGCTACAAGTGTAGAGCCTTGTACTCTGAGGGCATGTGTAGGGTCATGCTCCCTCAACTTGTGAGTCATCCTCGAGGGCGATGCATTCCAAATTGGTTCTCTCAAGTCACTCCATAGCGAGGTAGATTCTAAAAAGGAATTCCTTATTGCGATCTCGACAGCGTCAAGATCAGCCCTTTGAATTTGTCCGGCGACTTGGGCATTCACTACTAGCTGTCCGTACCTTTTGTCAATCTCCTCAAAATTTTCTCTAAGGTGCCTGAGCCTTAACATGATGGAGTTTGCTTTAGATGCCTCCATCTCTTGTTAGAAAATCTGCAAGAACATTCTTGTGAGATTTTATAACAATAATATTGGCTTTCAACTTGCCATCTGATACTACGTGCTTCTCAATTTTGGATTCTAATTTGGTTTTCAAGAAGGCTATAACATTAGTATTATCAACTATTAAGGTGAATTCTTTAGAAATTAAATATAAAGACCATTTCTTAAAAACTTCCCAAATTGCAAAGAACTATTTCTTGTTAATATGCTAGAGTTAGGCTTATTGTTCTAAGAACAATCCTCCTGTGTATCTACAAGGTTCTTCCCATGTAGTGGTCGGAACATGACATCGTCGTTGCAACTAGTAAGTAAGCTGCAAAAGCTAAAATAAACATTTTGAAAATGTAACAAATATTGTTTTGAAACTTTTACCTTGAGATTGTCGAACGAGAACTATTGATGCTCTAGTGGAATTTTCCACATATATCCCCAGGGATGAAATAAATGGCCTCGTACCATAGCTAAATTTGACCTAAAAAAATAATTATTTAGTAATATCCGACTATAAATTTATCAAAAATTGCAGAAAATTTCTGGAAATATAAATTTTCATAATTATTTTCATAAAAATACAAATTTTCAGAAAATATATATTTCCATAAATTATTATTTTCATAAAAATAATGAACAATTTAAAGTAATTAATGAATAATTTATAAACAACTAATAATTACGATTAGCAACTATTAGCAATTAACATACAACATACATACATATTAAACCTAATAATTAACAAATAAACACAATATAATTATATAATCCTCCTCCTCCTCATCATTAATATTATAAACCCAAATTCATAATCAATCAAAATTTACCCAATAAATATTATTTAACAACAAGAATTAAATAATTATTCATACCCAATATACATGCGATTTAAATAAAAATAAAATCATAGAAATTGCACTAAATTCAAACAAAACCATGGAAGGGATCATGCGTCAAAACTCTAATCTAAGCCCATATGATGGATTCAAAATTGGAGGAATTGGGAGAGTCCACAACCAGATAGAATTGAACTAGAGGAAGTATCACATAATCTACAAAGTAAGTTCAGGTGAGTTTGTTATTCCTATGGAACTTACTAGTAATGTGATGGAAATGCAACTCGTTCCTAAAGAAGAAATTCTGGAAGAATTAAGTAAGCTTAGGGAAGAAGTAACTGTCACTATTAAATGAATCCACATAGGAACTATTGAAATAATAATAAGAGCAACTTTTAAGGAATGAATTGGTTTAGAAATACATTTATCTATAATGGATAGAAGAATCAATAACTTAAGAGATGGTTGTCCTAGGACAATGATAGGTAATCTGTATGCAGGAAAATTAATGTTTGACATTCATCCTAGGATTGCATACAACCTAGCAAACCAAGATTTCAGTAGAATTTTAACCCTTCATCAGGACTTTAAAAAAAAAAAGATCTTATGAAAGAAGGAATACACCATATTTTATAACTTATAGAATAGCTTATGCCCTTTCCAACTCACACCAAACCCTATTAGGATACCTAGAATAGGTGGTGTTGACATCGTAATCAAAGATCAACAAAGTTTTAGAACCCACACTTAGGTCTAGAACTGAGTTTAGCAGCAGGATGTTCTTTTCAGAAGATAGGATCACATGCTACAAAGGAAGGATAAAGAGTTGTTAAAAGTTTTAACTCCTTAAGGCTGCGTTTACTTGCTATGATTAGGTTGTATAAGTAAAATAATACAACCTAATCAAGTGTTTACTTGAATTGATGGGGGCCCGAATTTTCTCTCCTAGCCCCGCTGATTTACTGTACCACATGTATAACCCATCCTTCATTTTCTAGTTTGATTACTTATCACCATTTAGTAGCTATGCGAAAAGTCAATATTGCCCCTTATTTTAAACTTAAATTTACATTGTTAACCTCATTCATTACACTCATCACTAGAAATGAAAGTGTAGTTGGGCATATTACACTTCCTGCCGAATCGAAGAAGAAGAACTGGTGACTCAGGTGAGTGTTCTGTCCGAACTCCCGATTTTGTTATGAAATTTCATTTTCTCTTCAATAATCATTGCAACACCTACAAAACCCAACTTATTTTAGCTGCAAATCGAAGCAAAAACCCCGATCTGCGAGTTGTTTGTTCGGATTTGGTTTTTATTTTGATTCGGTTTTGTCGTTGTGTAGAAATCTGGAGGTAGGAGTCGACGTTGGCAACAGATTAAGCTGAAAGGTTGGTTTTCCTCGTTAGTAGTTCATGGGCAAGTTTATTTAATTTTTTGCTTTGTTTTTTTTAACAGATTATATTGGTATTTATGAAAAATTGCTAATATTTAAAAAAATTATATATTTTTATGTTTGATGGCGTAATATAATGTTTCGTGTTATTTAGGGTAATTTGTTTTATATATTGGAATATATTTTTTTTATACACAGCTTGGATTTTATTTCGATTGTTTTATATAGTGATAATTGTTTTATTATTATGTTTGATGGCGTAATATAATTGTTGGTTTGTTTTTTATACACAGCTTGGATTTTGTTTTTTTTCTGCAATTGTACATTCCTCATTGTTGTTGAATTGCTTATCTTGTGTAAATAATATTTTTTGTCTTAGGATGCGATACGAAGAGAAAATAGAGGTTTATGTTGCCATTCAAGACTTTTTGGTTGATGCATTCTGGATGTTAAAGTTATTTTATCGATTATATCGATTTCGGAGGTCACAATTAGAATGTTCACGAGCCCGGAGAACTTTAATATATAGCCTTCAAAACAAAGTACCTACACAAATTCATCTTATGCGGAGGCTTGTTGAATTTAGTGACATCGCCTACATTGAAAATTTAAGAATGAGTAGGAATGCTTTTGGGAAGTTGTGTCTTATATTGCAAAATCAAGGAGGATTGCAATATTCAAAACACGTACCACTATCTTCACAAGTAGCCATGTTTTTAAGCATTCTAGCACATTATAAGAAAAATCGTACTGTGAAATATGACTTCATACGTTCCGGACGAACCGTTAGTAAGCACTTTCATCGTGTGCTTAACGCTGTTTTGAGACTCCACCCCTTGTTGCTTGCCAAACCTACCCCTGTGCCACCAAACAACAATTGTCCGAGGTGGAAGTGGTTTGAGGTAACTGTTTTACTCTTCTTTCCACATTTTTTACAAAATGCACATTGGTGATCTGTAAAAATTCCAAATTTTCTTTTAAAAATATGCAGGGTTCTTTGGGAGCTTTGGATGAAATGTACATTGATGTTCGTGTTAAAGCAGAAGATAGAGCTAGGTATAGGACATGTAAAGGCTCTATCACTGTGAATGTTCTTGGTGTGTGTGATAGAGATATGCGTTTCATATACGTTCTAGTAGGATGGGAAGGTAGTGCCGCTGATAGTAGAGTTCTTCGAGATGCAATTACCCGTCTCACAGGCCTTAAAATACCTAGAGGTATGAACCTTTCGCAGTTGTAACTGTCCAGCAACTACATAATTCGATGATTCATAACATTGGCGTTATTATTGTAGGGAATTATTATTTGGTTGACGGTGGATATAGCAATAGTGAATGGTTTTTGTCACCATACCGAGGGGTTCGTTATCATCTCAAAGAATGGGAGTCAGGAAATAACACGCCACAGAATCATCAAGAGTTTTTCAATATGAAGCATGCATCTGCTCGTAACGTGATCAAACGTACATTCGGTCTACTGAAAGCTCGTTGGGCAATACTAAGATCCCCTTCATTCTATGACATCGATGACCAGAATCGCATAATTATAGCTTGTTGTCTCTTGCACAATTTCATACGTCAAGAGATGTCTATTGATTCGTTAGAAACAGAAATGAATGAGTCTATCTCTCTCGGCGATGTCAAAAACACTGAATACATAGGCACTGTGGAGACAAACTCAGTTTGGAATTCATGGAAGGATGAAATTGCTAAGTCAATGTACAATGAGTGGCGTGGACACTCATGATTTCTATTGCTTGCTGTTCTGTTGCATGATTGATACTTCAGCGGATTTGTCATTTACGACTTTATGTTGTGAAAACATTGTCTGATGGAACTTGAATGCTTTTATAATGAAGTCTTAGTAAGTGTGTTGTCTTGATTTATGAATAATGATTTAGTTTTCTATGTATGCACCTTAGACAATATAGTTTAATGTGATTGTGTGTTCTTCGTGCTTTGTTAGTTACTCATGGATGATGATGCGAGCAAAGGAGTTCGTAGAAGAGGGGTTAAACGGGATGGAAAATTATCACGCCGTGTGTGGTCCACTGCGGAGGAAGAAGCGTTTCTAGAATGTTTAAGGGAAATTGTGCGTACGGGGTGGAAGTCTGACAATGGCTTCCGGAAGGGATACTTAGGTGTTCTGGAACAGTTGTTGAACAAGGCTTGTCCGAATAGCGGATTAAAGGCGGAGCCACATATAAGTTCTAAGATTCACGTGTGGAAGAAGACGTATGGCTGTATTAATGATATGATGGGCTGGAGTGGTTTTGGTTGATGTCAGACCACCAATACTATTGACGTAAAGGACGATGTTTTCGACAACTTCACTAAGGTAAATATATGCTTCTTAATCTAATTGTCCATTGAATATGAATAATGATAGATTGTTGTTGTAACGGGAGCATATTACAGATTGATTCTTTCGCAAAGACATTGCGGTATAAATCATTCCCGTACTATGCACAATGGTGTGAGGTGTTTGGAAAGTACAGAGCAACAGGTGAACGTGGCTTTGATCCTATCCTTGCACCACGAAATCCTAGCCACACGGTAGAAACCGAGCGCTCTGAAAATGTTCCTGTTACGCCTGAATATTATGTTCCTACACCTGATCCTACTTTATATGGAGATGATGATGAGTTTATGAACTCGTTCGCATTTGCTACGGCACAATCGACTGTGAATCGAGCTGATACAGAGCGAGTTAGTTCACGAAAGCGGAAACTGGTTGCTACTGACATTGACGATAAATTTGATGAGAAATTTGAGGCATTTGTTAATGTTACTGATCGTAGATTAGGTGACAACGCCAAACGTTTTGGCATGGAGGCTGAAGAATCATAGGCTCGTAAACAAGTCTGGAGTGTCGTTGAATCGATTCCTGATTTGATGATCGAAGAGAAATGCGCTGTTTCAAAAAAACTAGTTAACAACAAAGCAGATCTGGACTTATTTTTTGACTATGTCAACGGCTGGTAAGGATACATTTGTCAAAATGTTGGCGTCGGGTAAGGTGTAGAATGTAGTAGATGTTGTTCAGCCAGTTTTTTTGAAAATATGTAAACATAACTTATCTAGCAGTCCGTTGGCCTAATTTTGACATGTAATACATACCCGACTGCATTAAAGCATTTTGCAGGAATTAAGTGTTTGTAACACTAATGTTTTTGTCACGTTTTAGTACGAATATTTTGCCATCGCATTAGATTATTAAAATCTGAAAATTATATTTCTACGAATTGTCGCTTTCATTGCCAGCTTTCATTACATGTTTTGTGAATTATATTCACAATATAACATCTTTTATTACCACTTTTTTGAATTGCAGCTTTCATTACCAGCTTTCATTACAGGTTTTGTCAATTTTATAATATAACATCTCTTATTACCAGGTTTTGTCAAATTGCAGCTTCTATAACATCTTTTACCTTTTTTGTCAATTATATTTTACAATATAACATCTTTTGTCAATTATTTAACAGGTTTTGTTACCATTACAGGTTACCAAACCATCAATTATATTTGTTACCATTACAAGTTTTGTCAATTATATTTACAATATAACATCTTTTGTTACCATTTTTGTGAATTGCAGCTTCATTACCAGCTTTAAGGACGACCATTTTGTGAATTATATTTTACTGGAAATGTGTTTAACATTACGAACATTTAACAAAGGCAACATAACATAAACCATAAGCACTTTCAACAAAGGCAACATACCAAACATAAAACAGACCTAACTTTAAACATAGACATCCCACACATCACTTGTCCGAATTTGAAGAGGTTTCCACAATAGCCCCAACATCAATTACATCCTCTGCAGCAACAGGTTCATGTGCATTGGATGATCCTGCTTCATCCGTCAAAGTGAATTCGCTTGGAAGACTTTGGCGCATGAAGATGAACTTCAGTGGACCCCAGTTGGGTCACCAACTCGTTCATACGCCTTTGCCAAAGGATACACCTTCGCATAAACCAAAAAACATGTTACGAGGAACTTATATATGCTGCAATTCAAAGGGGTAGTTTAAAGTTTATAACCTGGACGATTTCCTCCCAGAATGAGGATGCAACCTATATTGTATTATCAGACCGGGACCAAAAGACTTCCGGCCTTGAGATGAGGAACTTGAAAGTCTCATAGTGCTCCTTAAGCTTCTCAAGCCTTGAACGGTTCTGATCGATTGTGAAAGCCTCTTTCAGTACCAAATTTACCACCTCAGTTGCATGTGCTAATGCTTCCTTGTTTACACCACCATCTTCATGAGTTTTCCCTTCAGCAGCGGCATACGAAAGAGCATCGATAAAACATTGATCATGCGCGGCTGTCCAAGTAGGAGTGTACAACAATTTCTGTTGACGTGGAGGAGTGGGTACTGGTTGTGGAGAATAATTCGCAGTGGCATTGGAGATTTCATTGTGAGCGGGTGAAGGGTGTGCCCTTGTCATGTTTACATAAAAGAAGGGGAACTATGGGGAATGAAGAGAACCGTATGATACATAAAAAAATTGTGTGTGGGTGAAGTATATGTAGTAGGAATATGGGGGCGGGGGCGGGAGGGGATGCATATTTGAATAGATATTGAAAAGACAAAACTCAAGAACCAATGAGGATTGGAATATTTACACAATCTTTATGGCAGAATTGAAGGGAATCTAAGCAACCTTTCTAATTCCCAATGCATAGAAGGAATGCATGAATCTGAAAAGTGATGTGGAATATGGAAAGGCTGTCATCGGTTCAAACAATGACCAAAGACAAATAATTGCACCCGCTTATAATTACATATGCTGCAAATATAATTTTTAACGAGACAAAATTAAAAAAAGGTGATACATAGACAAAGATTAAGATGTCATTACAACAAATAACGCCAATCGCAAACTATCATGTCTACATTATATCCATTCACATTACATAATTAAACAAAGTGCAACACAAGTACATTAGAAAACCAAAAACAACTAGCATTCAAATAACCAGAAGCACACACATTGTTCTCCACAGAATACTAGTAATAATAAGACAAGCACAAACAAACATATTATCAAATTACACATCGAATGACATTATATTACTTAAACATAATTTCTTAAACCGAATTATCGTCACTCTGTGGCGAAAGACTTATGACATCTTGGTTAGCATTTTCTGTACTTGCATTACCTACATTGTCCTCATCCTCATCAGTTACCTCCATGGGAGTTGGATCTCGGTAAATTATCTTTAATTGTTCCCAAGCAGGATCCGGTAGAATGATGTATGCCTTCAGAGCAGCCTTTCTCTGCTACGACGAAACAAAGTTTATTCAGGTTACATAATAATTCAGTTAATAATGGGACATTTAAAAGATTTCAAAACATAAGTTTACCTCGCATGCGTAATCCCAAATAGCTTTGTCAGCAAATAACTCATTTGTATTTGGGTCATAAAAAACACCATCCATCTCAATGACATATGAAATAAAAGGTACCTTTCGTACAAAATTCGTTCCTTATCTTGAAAGTATTGATAGTCAAAGGATGTACCAAATCTTTTGTTAACCTCAGTCATCCCACACTGTATTGTGGACATGTCTGGATAACCAGGCTCTGCCAAACCAAGTTGTATAAGTTCAACAATAGCATCCAAGAAAGTTCGCTCCATATCTCTAGTCCAATTGGTATTATAGAAACGCCTATGCTGGATTGTTGCTGCATCAGGGCCATTTTCTTTTTGAAATAAAATCTTACATGGAGTGCTACATGTTACCCTGTTAAATAGACCTACTTTGCCAATAATCATCAACTCAAAAAATTCACAAAAAAGAATCAAATCTTGAAAAACAAGAATAAAATCCACAAAGGCTGCTATGTTCACATGGGCGACAGTCACGGGAATGTACAATCCAACATGGCAGTTGGACAAAAGCAATATAGAAGACTACATACACATGATAATTTGCATGCATGATACCAAAAAATACGTGCTAAACAACAGTGCATAGATTCAAGTCTTCTCTTATATTACTGGATACAAATTGTCACCACATCTACATCCCTAAATTGTAGATTTCAAACTTTTTGAGGTTGTGCTGATTTAGAATAATAAACAACATTATACAAAATAATATAACTAACATTGCAATTATAAGTAAAAGCGTACGCTTGACAATATACTCCTTGCGTAACTCAGCACGTAGCAGTGGAACTTCCTCAATTTTCTTCTCGTAGATATTAAGCTTCTTTAGTAATCCCGGAATCACAACACCACTTCGGGCACACATTGGAGGATCCATCCATTCAAAAGCTCCACAATATGTACCCTGCGTTGTTCAAATGAAAAATTGATAAGTCCAACCAAATAAATTATAATTACGAAACTGATAAAACACAATATTGAAAATGCACTCCACTAACCTTAGTCCCTGGGCAACCCCGGAACCTCCATCCAAGATTTGATGTAGTCCATGATGTTTTTGTAACAAGATAATATCCGCATCGACAGACAACACTAAACCCAGTTCCAGATGATGAACTATGTCGACGTGTGCCGCCACCAAAGTTCTCCCCGTCAAAATTACCGGAGGACCAACTGCGACTTGAATTCCCTTTATTTGAATCCATATTTAAAAGCTTACAAAACAAAAAAAATGGCATTAAAAACTAACATCTTGTCCGTTCATATCCGAAATATACATACCAATAGCTACAACAAATTAATAAAACAAAAAATCAGAATTGCTTTCATATTGGTTTTCTTACATCACAGTATATAAATGCGAACATATTTTAATGAATATTATAGACTACACATACTCATAAGTAGAACACATTCAAACCCTCCAAGTTCTCGACAAAAAAAGCAATCGGATTCGATTCTTTTTTTCATTAACTTATCTATACAATTTACTCAATAGAATTACATCATCCACATATTACAGTCAAGGTAGGGGTCACAGTTTTTGCCCGGCCGATTTCTTGAATGAATATTAAACATTAACATACCCAAACATGAAACACAATAAAATGAAAAATGAAGAAACCGATTGTGCATTACAAGAGAAAAACCCAGTTTTTTAAGCTACTGATTGATAAGAAATAGAAGATTACCTGGAATTCTTTGATGGTAGAAATCGCTGCGTCAAGTTACTCTCTGCACTTCTAGGGCTCGTCCAGAATTGGGGGAAATGGCTTGCGATGTGTGAGAGGCAAATATGTGGAAAAAATAGCTTTGGCCAACAAAGGGCATACTTGTCATTTGCACCCTTTTTAGTATAATCATCCAATGTAAACAAAGGATAACTTATATTCCAATATTTATTATACACCATAGTAAACACCTAATAAACAATCCTGGGTTTGTTCATCATTCATTTAATAAAAGATAGTCCTATCAAACATTTAATCGAATCCAGAAAGTAAACGGGGCCTAAGAGATTATGGTAGATAACGTAAAACATAGATGGCCTAAGGGATGGAAGGAAATACAAGTTATATTTAACATCACTAAGAAAGAAAATTATTTTTCTTGTGATGACTTATATCAGTTGCAACAACTTGTTGTTGGTAGATATGAAGGCATGTTAGAAATAGCAGGCCATGAAATTCTAGTTGCAGGTGTTGCGAAATGAGAAAATGGGAGTATGACTTTGGAATTAAATTTACTCGAATATCATAAATCATGGGGAAGAAAAGAAAACGTTGTGGAATTCAGTCTTGATGGTATTACCATAAGGATTGAATGACTAGTCTTTTTTCTATATACATATCTATTGGTATGTTATTATCAATATAAGAAAGAATATTTTGTAGCTTATATTGATTTACGATCAAGGATTTGCACAGCAAAACACGGAGTTTTTTCTGAGAAGCTACAGAAAACTTACCCATTATTGCAGGAAGGGATTTTCACAGAAAATCCTGATACTCAATAAAGGTATACGAGAGTCAAAAATAATGGTCAGAGGAGCATATAGAACACCTTGGTATAGGGTGAAGACACCTCCTATCTACTTTCATGATACAAGTGCTGATATTTTTTTGGGTAATAATTTTATTCAAACCTTTTTAAAAAATATGTACAAGATAACCACGGGAATCTGTTAATTTTTACTACTAACTGTGGTAGTAAGATACAAGTTATGCAAAGAGAAAAACCATTTAACAAGATAATGCCTTTAAATTTTCACAGCAAGCATGGTGATTTTAATGCCAAATTAACTCATTCGAAAATGCAGGATAGGAGAAAATTTGGTAAAGCTCTTTTATCTTTCAAGTAATAGGGACTTATTGATAGTGCTAGCTTCTACTAGGAATTTGAAAAAGAGATTAAGAACCTGAAGGAGGTATTGTAGGAGATAAGGTTACTAGACATTAGTGAAGAAAAGCAAGCTCTCTCTTGAAAATGTCAAGAGACTTATTTAGAGGAATTTCAACAAGAACCCTCTGGTATAGTGGGATAGGAACAAAATTGAAGCTACTTTGAAAGTCAAAGACGAAAGCAAATATGATTATGTTCGTATGTTCGATACAAGCCTATCCAAATGAACATGAAAGATAAGAAAGATATGAACGGAATTATCAAAGAACATATCAATATTGGACTCATTGAGTCTGGAGTCTCTGCAATAGTCCTAGTTTTCTAGTAAGAAACCACGGGTAGAAAAAAAGAAGTAAATCGAGGTTGGTAATTAACTATGAAGGCATCAATAGTATATTAGTATTTGATGGTTATTGCATTCCAAGTAGAGAGCACTTAATTTATTGCATTGAAGGTGCAAAAGTGTTATCAATATTCGATAGCAAATCTGATTTCTATCAAATCAAGATGAAGAGTGAATCAAAGAAATTACTGCATTCTCCACACCACAGGGACAATATATTTGAAATGTGCTATCAATGGAATTAGATAACACACACCAGATATTTCAAAGAAAAATGGATAATCTTTTTAAAGATTATTTTGTGTTCATGTTTGTCTACATTGACTACATATTAATTGCATCTAAGAATATGAAAGATCATATTAAACATCTTGAGATATTTTCTAATGCATGTCGTAGAGAAGGATTAGTGCTTTATGAAAAGAAAGCTACCATATTTTTCAATAAAATTGAATTTTTAGAAATCTTATTGATGAAACAGATATTGAGTTATAGGATCATATGGAGAAAATCCGCAATTTTCCAGATGTACTCAAGGATAAGAAACATTTACCAAACTTCTTGGGAGTTGTTAATTTTGTAGGTATCTTATTAAGAATCTTGCAAGATACAGAAAGGATTTTCGACCATTTTTAAAAGAAATAGAAAGTTCAAAGTGAGAATGGAAAGAAATTCGCATTCATAGGGTTCGTGACCTGAAACACGTTTTCAGTAACCTGTCAAAGCTTGCTATACCCCAAGACGAGGATGAAATGATAGTCTACATGGATGCTAATGACTATAGATGGGTAGCGGTGCTCATGAAGAAGACTACTATAGGGAAGAACCTTTTAGATATACAGGAGGGTTGTTCTCAAAACAACAAGCCCAAGTTTGGGACAAAAATGAGAAGTTCTTTGAAGTTTGAAAGGCTTTTAAGAAATGACCTTTATTTTTACTTGCTACAGAATTCACATTAAAAGTTGATAATATCAATATTAAGGCTTTCTTGAAAAATAAATTAGAATCTAAAATTGAGAAAGGTCGTATTATTAGATGTCAACTTGAATGCCAATTTTATTATTATAATAATGTCGTTATAAAATTTCATGAGAATGTTCTCGCATATTTCCTGACAAGAGATAGAGGCATCATGTTGAGGCTCAGACACTTTAGAGAAAACCTTGAGGAGCTTGACAAAAAGTTCGAACAGCTAGCCGTAAATGCCCAAGTTGTCGGACAAATTCAAAGAACTGATCTAAACACTATCCAGGCCGCAATAAGGAGTTCCCTGTTAGCATTAACCTCGCCATGGAATGACCTACAAGAATCAATTCGGAAGGCATCACCCTCGGGGATGACTTACTAGTTGAGGGAGCATGACCTTAAACATGCCCTTAGACTGCAGGGCTCTAGATCTGTAGCATCGGATTCAAGTACCAATTGCATAAGGCCATTGCCAGACTCTGGTGAAATGTCAATAATTTGATCACAAGAAGTGCAAACTCCTGATGATGCAAGTTAACTCATCACATTTGGGTTAACGAGGGACATATTAGCCTTAGGCCGGTGGCAGACATCTCTAAGGTTAATACTAATAAATTGATATATTTTTCTTCTGCTTGGCAAGTTTATTAGAGAATGTTGAAAAAATTAATTTCTTGCAATGGAGTAAACCTAGGCAAGATCGTGATCGAAACATCCCAAAAATATAATAGAGTCTGGATGTTGGAAGGATCTAAACCAGAAAGATGTCACAGAATGGTACGATTTTGGAGCTTTGGCCTCAATTCTTACTATATCAGCAAGTTTTTTAGAAATCTTAAAGCTTTTGGAGTGGATAAGTGGGGCGGTTTATGACTCATGGCAAAACAACCCCCACTTAAAGTTAGGTGATATTATGGACATAAAGTTCGTATCAACAACTCCAAAATTCCAGGAAAAGGGTCTCACCCAGCATTTCATTTCATGAAGCTGTAGAGGCTAGACATGGTAGCTTTCGACAAGATCCAAGTTGCCTCAAGAGAAGCTCCCCTGGTATTAGCGATCAGTGAAGATGATATCTCTACTAGAAAAGCTTAGGGATTGTGGGTATGTTTCACTGAGATGGACAAAGTCAAGTATCCATTCAAAATTTTCTCAAATAAAGCAAATGGTCCGTTCTTGTTGAATTCCATGACAGAAAAAAGTATTGAGCTCGCAAAAAGCTTATTTGCAAAGAAGAGGATTTTATCTGGGAAAATAAACTGTTAGTGACCCGAAGCTATGAGGATGAAGACAGTAACGTGCTGCATGTTTGGCAATGGGCATAACCATGTATGCCCTTGCTGCAAGAAATAAGAAAATCCCTATTCGGGACAAAAAAATTGGGTCATCCAGAAGAAACCTGAACCAAATCAGGATAAGGGTTAAAGGAAGAATTTTTACGAAGCGAAGTAAATCGAAGAATGAAAAAATTTAAAGATTAGACTGTTGCCAGAAAATAAGAGAAGCCAATAGTCAGAAAGCAAGAAAACCAGCTAGCAATCACATGGGCGACAAGCTATCATGACCAACAACTGGAAAAAGGACAAGGAGATGACGAATGTAGTGACATCATCAAAAGAAAAATTAAGTTTGAAGTCCGGGGTTGAAGTCCGCGAATGGCTATAAATAAAGGGACAATAAAGTAGATGGAGATTATCAGAAATTTTCTCCAACTCTTCAAACCATAATAGTTTAAGCTTTCAAGTCTTTGTAGTTTTTAATTCTCAATTTTATGGGGGTTTCCCCAACGAGTCAGGTCCTCTTTCATATGAAAGGCTCAATAGTTGTCTCCTCCAACAGAGGAAAATAATATCTATATAATATTTCATATATTTCTTCAATAAATTAAAGGTTTATGTTCAATTTGTTTGTCCACAATTCTATTAAGTCCTTGTATTAGAATGTCTTTTACACCCTAAGGTGGGAAACGAAATAGGCTTGTGTTGTTTGTTGCTGAATGAGCCAAGTTCTTGCAAACCATCTATTGAGGTAGTATGGTTGGAGGAAGTCCGTAAAACTGGGGACTTGGAATACCCAAAAACAAGACGGTGAGAAAAGGTATGAATTTATAAGGGTTTAATTTATTTCGAAAGCATGTTGGGCCTAAATTGGAGCACGTACTGGACTATGGTTAAATTTTTGCTAGAAGGGCAAAATGATCATAATATGAGCCGAAGGACTAAAATTGCAAACATTGAATGTTATAGGACTAAAATTGCCACCTTCAAAGTTAGAGGACCAAAATTACCAATCCCTTATAAATACAGGATCAAAATTACAATAAACTTTTTGGTGGATACGTGTCGATTGTATGGTGACTTTGCGGTTATTGAATTCTATCTCAAAGGACATTGTTGTCGCGTTTCTCTATGCAAATTTGGCTCGTAAATTAGAATGCACTTGAACTACGCTATGAAGCATGTAATGACCCTCTCCTTTGTCAATTATTGCATCAATAAGTCAAGCAAACCTCTAAGTATTGCTTATTTTACAAAGCTAAAATTTTTATGGATGAATTGGTGTATTTGTTGTCTATTCCTTACGAAGTGCACTTGCGGATCCTCAAAAACTATGTTAGATCAAGGTTCCTCTAATCAATTGATGCAATTTTGATGGGTTAAGTGGGGGAAATTGCATTTAGTCCTTCTGACAAGGGAATTGCATATAGTCCTGTAAGTATAAAGATATGGCAAATTTAGGTTTATGCGAATATTATTTTTGCAATTTTTTTCTTTTTTGTAATTTTATAAAAAATTCACATTGAGAAAAGTTCGTCCAATTGAGCTGTCATGCACTTTTCACGTGACATCCGTAGGATTTTATATTTAATTGAGAGATTAACTGATAACTATTAAGAAAAATTAAATTTTATAATAATAGATTATAGGTTGAAAATGAAACCCAATAACATTTGAATTGAATGAATTGAAGCTCGTTATAATAATTGGCCGCAAATTATATTAATTAAGAAATTAGGAAGGACGTAAAGATTATTTAAAAAAAAGAGTATAATAAAATAAAATAAAATAATAATAACAATGATAATAATAATAATATAATAATTATATATATATATATATATATATATGTATGTATGTATATATTTAAAGAAAAAAAGAAAAGAAAGAAAGAGAAAGCGGCGGCTGGGGTCACCACTCCCCACCGCGTTACTAACATACACATATATATATATATATTAATATCACATTTCCATGTTTAACTCACACATACATATGCATATTGATATACATATACAGTAACTTTAATTTTCGGACGAAGATAGGTACGAGCATTTTATATTTTAATTTTTATTAATTTATATAATTATATTATTTAATAGTCCATTTACTAAAAGTAATTTAATCGGAGTATTTTATGTTTTTGTCAATTTAAATTAGTGTTGAATTAAATAATTCATTTGATTTGAAAATACTATAATTGGTTAACTAAATTATTAGATTTGATAGATTTATTATTACTATAGTCAATTTATTCAATTTCGTCGGGCCTATTAATCAAATATGTAATTATATGTATTCGGATATAATCAAATTGTATATAACGAGATATTGATAGAAAATTCAAAGAAATACTCCGAAAATTATATTCAAGGAATATTATATTATTAGAAAGGAAATTAAGGGTTTTAATCATAATTTAATTTAGGGAATGTTATTAAAAGGGATAATTATAAAAAGATATATGGGGTTTGTTAAACGAATTCTTATGAATTAATCGATAAATAAAATATATACGTGGGAAGCTGGTTAGTTAGAAAATAACGGTACGAAAAAATTATATTTCGATAGAAATGAAATACTAAATGATAAATTTAGAAATTATACAAATAATATGTAATATTATATTTAGAAATTACAATATTTTTAACATATTAATTGTATGCATTGTAACTCGTTATAGGATTCGGGGATAAGGTAGAGGATTGGACAACTCCTTGTTTGCTAGTAGAGTATCGTTAGATCGAGGTAAGTGAATAATTGGTATTATCTATGTATGTTCCCTTTCTTTGTGGTATTACTTTCATATAAATCTGTGATTCATGCTGAAGCTGATTTATCTGAAAATGTATGAGTGGTGGATGATTTAATTGGAATAATGATATTGTGTACGTAAAAGAAGAAATACATTAAAGTATTATATTTGTTGGATGATGTGTTATGGTGTTTGTAAATAGAAATATGTCTATATATGGTTTTACGTCAATAGCTGTTTACAATGATGGTGATATGTGGAGTTGAGGGAGTGGTGGAAATTGAATATAATATGATGTGAATACCCTTTGATGTTGTTGAATAGCCTATGTGGCAAATGATGAGAAAAGAGCAGTAATGCGATATGAAAAGAGTATGAAGCGAATTGAAAGAGCTATGATGCTAAATGAGATTGATGAGCCGGCTTTCAAGGAGATTCACGTATGTAATGAAAGGTGAGGTTGAGTTGGTGGAAAAAAAACACTATATCACCTTCTGGTAAGCAAACTAGGAGAAAAAGAGTTTAACTTATTGCTTTATTGTGAGTTGATTATATTATATACATGTTGTTCATTTGCCTTGTCTGCACTATATTTGACGTACATGTATAGATAATGCTAGTTATTTGCTTATTGAGTTGCAGGCTCATCCCTCTGCTAACATTTTTCAGGAGTAGATCTTGAGGTGTCAGCCTGTCGAGGGTTAGTCCAACCACACGTTCAGTCAGGTCGGGCCAGTATGCGGTTTTCTCCTAACTTGTCAGCTGAAATTTAATTCACATTTTGAGATGTATAAAGGGGAATAAAAACTGTGAACTATGAATTACTAAAATGGTTTGACTTTGTGATGTTTGATATGTACACATATGTAATGATGTGAGTTGTGGTTGTGTTGGTTTTGAAGTAGGGATTACGTATGTATAACGATTATGTGCATATTTATACATGTAAACAGGGTTTATTTTAAGTATGATAATTAGGGGGGATATAGCCGTAGTATTGGTAGCGGGTGCTACATTTGGAGGTATCAGAACAGGGATTATATTCTCTGAGGAATATTTCATTAAATGTTGTATTATATAAAATATATAATATGAATCTAATTCCGTGTGTGCATTTCATATAGGATGGAAGCGTCAGGTGAAAACGCTGCTGGCCCAACGAGTCATTACAGTCTGTGCAAGGTCATGATCATGCATCCGAACATCAGGGATTAGAAGCCCAAAATAAAAATGACCACCACCAGAAGCAAACCCTTTTATGCAACAATTTTTAGAAATTATGCAGAGGTTGGCTCCATAACCACAACTACAGGATGCAATCATTGATAAGAATTATGAGGAAATAAGGAGACAGAGAGGAAAGGTATTTGCAGGTACAACTGACCCTGCAGAAGCAGAAGAATGATTGAGGAACACGGAGAGAATGCTAGATAGAATTGAATGCACTTCCGAGCAAAAATTGAGGTATGCAGTGCCCTTGTTCGAGAAAGATGCTTTGGATTGGTGGAAAACAATTTCGGGGAGCAAAAATCGTCCAATCACCTTGACTTGGAATGACTTTTGAAAGAATTTGCTGACAAATATACCCTGCCGGTCTATAGGAATCGTAAGAAAGTTGAATTTCTTGAACTGGAGCAGAATGAGTTGTCTGTTGCTGGAAATGAGTTGCAATTTGTGAGATTGTCAAAATATACTCCAGAAGAGGTGAGTACTGATGAATTGAAGAGAGACAGATTTGAAAGAGGGTTGAGGCTCAAAATTCGGGAGAAGATAGCAATTAAACCTCCGAGTTATGGTGCGTTGCTCGAAGCGGCACTGAGAGCGGAAGAGACATCCCTTGAAAGGAGTTTTACTAAAGCTAAACGGAAGAAATTGACGGGTAATTTGAATCCTATACCTGGACAATGTGGTGCAGCTTCTTTTAGGGGTTCTGGTTTACAAAGTGGTTGGTATAGAGGATGAGGAATGGGTCTGACTAGCAGGTCTCCTTCAGTGTCTTTTGGTAGAGGATGGCCTAACTTGATCGGATTTGGGGGAAGACAGGGTCCAACCAGATCATTCATTGGAAGATCTGGAGACATTACTTGTATGGAGAGACATTTCAAGTATTTACGGATCATAAAAGTTTGAAGTATATCCCAACACAAAAAGAGTTGAATTTGAGGCAAAGAAGGTGGATTGAGCTTTTGAAGGACTATGACTACCATTGACTATCATCCTGAAAAAGTAAATATTGTGGCAGATGCCTTGAGTAGGAAGACAGTAGATCACCTTGCAAGTATGATTTGCTATAATGTGAAGTATTTGATTGCCCTCAAAGCTATGGATGTGCACTTTAGCATTGGTGGTAACATATTGTTGGCTACAATGCAAGTAAAGACATCTCTTAAAGATAAAATCAGGGATGCACAGGAAAAAGATCCACATTTGCAGAAAATGAAGACCAAGGTGCAAGAAGGGAAGAAGTTTCAGTTTATAATACAAGATGATGGTATGCTATTGAATGGAAACGTGTGTATGTGCCAAATGTAGAGGAATTGAGAACGGAGATTATGCACGAGGCGCATTATGCACCGTATGCCATGCACCCTGGTAGTACAAAAATGTATCGGGACTTGAGATCCTATTACTGGTGGCCAACAATGAAGAAAGATGTAGCGGAGTTCGTGGCAAGATGTTTAACTTGTCAGCAAGTAAAAGCATAACACCAAGCACCGACCGGTAAGCTTCATCCTTTATCTATACCTGAATGGAAGTGGGAAAATATCACTATGAATTTTATTGTTGGATTACCACGTACGTTCAGAAAACATGATGCTATTTGGGTGGTTGTGGATAGATTGACTAAATCTGCACATTTCTTGCCAATCCGTCAAGATGATTCTTTAGATAAACTGGCTGAGTTATATGTCTCTCGAAAATTGTAAGATTACATGGCATTCCTACCTCTATAATTTCTGATGGAGATCCTCGATTTACTTCTCATTTCTGGGGAAGCTTGCAAAGAACTCTGGGAACGAAATTACATTTTAGTACGGCGTTTCATCCTCTGACAGATAGACAGTCGGAAAGAAAGATTCAGATGTTAGAGGATATGATGAGAGCCTGCATTATTGAATTCAGAGGGAACTGGGATGACCATCTACCACTAATGGAATTCGCATATAACAATAGTTTTCACTCCAGTATTCGTATGGCCCCGTATGAAGCTTTGTATGGAAGCAAATCTCGAAGTCCGATCTGTTGGGATATTGAAGGGTTGAGACAGCTTGAAGGGCCTGAACTAGTTCAGAAAACGGTGGACAAAATACAAGCAGTTAAGAAGTGTTTGAAGGCAGCACAGGATCGACAGAAGAGTTATACTGATACACATCGTAGAGAGATGGAGTATGAGGTAGGAGAAAAAGTTATTCTGAAGGTATCACCGTGGAGGGGAATCTTGAGATTCGGTAAGCAGAGAAAGTTGAGTCCGAGATATATTGGGCCATACGAAATTCTCGAGCGAGTTGGACCACTAGCTTATCGATTAGCATTACCAGCTGAACTGTCGCAGATACATGATGTGTTTCACATTTCTATGTTACGGCGATACCGATCTGATCCCAGTCATATTCTGCGTGAACCGGAGATAGAAGTCTCGGAGGGATTGACATATGTGGAGGAGCCAATAGAAATTTTAGATCGAACTATAAAGAAATTGAGAAATAAAGAAATATCAATGGTGAAGGTCAAGTGGAGTCATCACTCTCCAAGAGAAACCACGTGGGAGGTTGAAGAGAACATGAGAGAGAAGTACCCGTATTTATTCCTTGAGCTGGTACATTACTTAAATTTCGGGGATGAAATTTTTTATTAGGAGGGTAGAATTGTGACATCTGTAGGATTTTATATTTAATTGAGAGATTAACTGATAACTATTAAGAAAAATTAAATTTTATAATAACAGATTATAGGTTGAAAATGGAGTACAATAAAATTTGAATTGAATAAATTGGAGCTCGTTATAGTAATTGGGCGCAAATTATATTAATTAAGAAATTAGGAAGGATGTAAAGGACATTTTTAAAAAAAAATTGAATAAAATAAAATAAAATAAAATAATAATAATAATAAGGGAAAAAGATTTGTTTAGTCCTTTAAGTTTACCTAATATTAATTTTAGTCCGATAACTATGCCCATTTTTTTCTAGGTCCAGTAAATTTTAAACTATGATGAAATTTAGTCCGAATTAGGGTCTATTATGTAATTTTCCGGCCAATTTTGAATTTTTCACCGGAAATTGCACGCGTGTCATTTTCTTGCTTAGTGTCCGGCCAAATATCCCATGTGTGTAGCCATGTGTGTAGCCATGTGTACAGCCACATAAGCCTCAAGCTGACTGGGCGATTTATATATAATATTAAATTCTTTTTTATATTATTTATATATTTAAAAAAAGTAAATCAATTTTCTTTATTTTTAAAAAAATATTTTTAACTTTTTTTTGAAAACCTAAATTTTCTTAATTTTAATATAAAATTTTTAGAAAAATAAATAAAAATTTAAAAATTTTCCACCCGCCGCTCGCTGCCCACCGCCCGCCGCCGCAGAGGAGGAGGAGGGTGGCGTCCCGCCCCCCTCACCTCTGGGCGACGGCGTCGCTTACCCCGGCGGAGGGCGACGGCGTCACCTCCACCACTGGGCGAAGCTGTCGCCTCCACCACTGGGCGAAGCCGTCGCCAGATTGGGGGCGACGCGACGCCAGTCGTCCCGACCAGAAATTGATCGGGCGATTGGCGTCGCCCCCCTCCACGGGGTCGCCGGGGTGGGGAGAAGGGTAGGGGAAGGCGAGGCGGGGCGGGGCGGGCGGGGGCCGATTGGAGGAGGGGAGGAGGGGCGACAGGGGGTGGGGGAGGAAACAGGGGGGACGCCGGGTGGGGGGGGGTTTGGGGAGGTTTTTTTTTTTTTTAAATAATAATTTAATATTATAAATTATAATATATTTTAAAATATTTTGAAGAAAAATTCCACCTCATTTCAATTGCCACATAAGCTTAAAAATTCCTAACATGTATGCGATCTCCTAAAAAATTATCCAGTTGGAATCACATGTCATTTTTCCAGCCAAAAATAAAAAATTCGACCACCGGAGGACTAAATTTCATCAAATATTAAAATTACTAGACTTAAAAAAAATGGGCATAGTTACTGGACTAAATCTAATATTGGACATACTTAACGGACTAAAAAAATAATTTTCCCTAATAATAATGATGATGATGATAATAATAATATAATAATATAATAATATAATATATATATATATATATGTATATATTAAAAAAAAGAAAAGAAAGAAAGAGAAAGTGGCGGGTGGGGTCACCACTCCCCACCGCCTTACATACATACATATATATATATTATATATATATATATATATATATATATATATATTAATATCACATTTCTATGTTTATCTCACACATACATATGCACATTGATATACATATACAGTAACTTTAATTTTTGGACGAAGACAGGTACGTGCATTTTATATTTTAATTTTTATTAATTTATATAATTATATTATTTAATTAGTCCATTTACTAAAACTAATTTATATTGACTGGTGAATTGTTTAATCGGAGTATTTTATGTTTTTGTCAATTTAAATTAGTGTTGAATTAAATAATTCATTTGATTTGAAAATACTATAATTGGTTAATTAAATTATTAAATTTGACAGATTTAATTATTACTATAGTCAATTTATTCAATTTCGTCGGGCCTATTAATCAAATGTGTAATTATATGTATTCGGGTATAATCAAATTGTATATAACGAGATACTGATAGAAAATTCATAGAAATACTCCGAAAATTATATTCAAGGAATATTATATTATTAGAAAGGAAATTAAGGGTTTTAATCATAATTTAATTTAGGGAATGTTATTAAGAGGAATAATTATAAAAAGATATAAGGCGTTTTGTTAAACGAATTCATATGAATTAACCGATAAATTAAATATATACGTGGGAAGCTACTTAGTTAGAAAATAACGGTACGAAAAATTTATATTTCGATAGAAATGAAATACTAAATGATAAATTAGAAATTATACAAATAATATGTAATATTATATTTAAAAATTACAATATTTTTAACATATTAATTGTATGCATTGTAACTCGTTATAGGATTCGGGGATAAGGTAGAGAATGGACAACTCCTTGTTTGCTAGTAGAGTATCATTAGATCGAGGTAAGTGAATAATTGGTATTCTCTATGTATGTTCCATTTGTTTGTGGTATTACTTTCATATAATCTGTGATTCATGCTGAAGCTGATTTATCTGAAAATGTATGAGTGTTGGATGATTTAATTAGGATAATGATATTGTGTACCTAAAATTAAATATACATTAAAGTATTATATTTGTTGGATGATGTGTTATTGGTACTTGTAAAATATGTCTATATATGATTTTACGTTAATAGCTGTTTACAAGGATCGTGATATACCCCTTGTATGTTGGATTTGAGGGAGTGGTGGAAATTGAATATAATATGATGTGAATATCCCTTGATGTTGTTGAATAGCCTATGTGGCAAATGATGAGAAAAGAGCGGTAATGTGATATAAAAGAGGTGTGATGCGATATGAAAAGAGCTATGATGCGGAACGAGATTGATGAGCCGACTGTCAAGGGGATTCACGTATGTAATGAAAGGTGAGGTTGAGTTGGTGGAGAAAAAAACACTATATCACCTTCTGGTAAGCAGAGTAGGAGAAGAAGGGTTTAACTGATTGCTTTATTGTGAGTTGGCTATATTGTGTAGTAAAGTTGATTATATTATATACATGTTGTTCATTTGCCTTGTCTGCACTATATTTGACGTACATGTATAGATAATGCTAGTTATTTACTTATTGAGTTGCAGGTTCATCCCTCTGCTAACATTTTTCAGGAGTAGATTTTGAGGTGTCAGCCTGTCGAGGGTTAGGTCCAAATCCCACGTTCAGTCAGGTCGGGCCAGTATGCGGTTTTCTC
The DNA here is from genome assembly GCA_034509725.1 of Sesamum angolense. NCBI lineage: Eukaryota > Viridiplantae > Streptophyta > Magnoliopsida > Lamiales > Pedaliaceae > Sesamum > Sesamum angolense. Next base: position 120,614 of record JACGWL010000602.1, read on the forward strand.
CTAACTTGTCAGCTGAAATTTAATTCACATTTTGAGATGTATAAAGGGGAATAAAAACTGTGAACTATGAATTACTAAAATGGTTTGACTTTGTGATGTTTGATATGTACACATATGTAATGATGTGAGTTGTGGTTGTGTTGGTTTTGAAGTAGGGATTACGTATGTATAACGATTATGTGCATATTTATACATGTAAACAGGGTTTATTTTAAGTATGATAATTAGGGGGGATATAGCCGTAGCATTGGTAGCGGGTGCTACATTTCAGACCATCTCAGCGAAGTTTAATCGTTTTGTACCCAACGTGCGGAATTTTTAAAATTATCAGATAAAAATGTCAAAATAGATTCGTTCGACTGGACTAAAATTGCCATTGCAAACCTCAAATGCTTACAAAACTTACTAAAATTGCAATTTTCCTCAATAAATGAATCATAGGATCATATAGGAAGTCAGATTTTAGTGATGGATCAATTAACTTTAGTCAACAAATTAAAGCGTACAATAATCTTGCGAGTTGAGAATTGAAGACATGTACGCATAGGGTATATATGGAAATTTGGAAAACACAGCTTTCTGCTGTAATGGAACTATGGAAGTAAGGCTACACATGGAAAGACTAATAACATAATGAGCAAAAACTATAAGCAAAAATTGAGGAGCAAAACAACATTACAAAAAATCTTGTTTAAATCTTTCACCGAATCAATCCAATCAATGATTGGTCACTTTTCTTAAACTTTAGACCAACCACATGGCAAGTATATTGCACTTGTTATTTAATTGGTTTAGGTTTAACCGAGTCGGGTGCGGGTAAGAATTTCCTAACAGTTATACTGAATAACGAACAAGTCACAAGAAAGAACTACACTTGGTTTGATCTGAAGGACATATATATTCAGATATAAAATGATAAGAAGGATTCAGAAACGTCCTTCTTATACCTCTTCGCCCCTAACCTTCTCAAGCTCTCCATCAACTGTGTCGAAATGGAACTTTAAGATCTAGACCTTCTCTACAGTCTGCAGGAAAAAGGGGTTGAAAAACGAACGCAACAATATGTAAAGAGGAACATATATATTACCATCTTAATTGCAATAAAAATTAGGACTTCACCTAAAAGAGGAGCAAAAACATCTGCAAATGATCAGTGTGAATCATTAACACACAACCATAAAATTACAGACTGGACCACACTTCCAAGAACATGAAGAATGCAGGTTTTGGTTTCATTCGGCCAAACCTGATTTGAGTAATAATTTTTCGTCCCATATCAACAAGAGTAGCTCGATTGGTGATGTAAAATTAGTCTTATAATTAAAACATTTTTCTTAATATTGCTACAACTTGTAGCACGTCCATGCAAGCATTCATCCGAACAACATTGATTATAAGTTGTAACTCAAAATATGAGTAGAATAAAGACAAGATACAGTACTAGTTATAATAATTTTATTGATTAAGGTCAATATATATATATAATACCGAGAACCTAACTATAAGAGTCTCTCTGGTCTGTACCACTATCTCTAGATCTCTCATCAGGTGTCTAGAACTACATGCTGGTAGCTAGATAACGCTTTATGCATATTTTAACTATAGAAACACACACACGCACACGCACATGTATGTATTAGCTAGCTTGTTGATTAGGTCTTTAAACATCAGACTGTGCGAACGTCTGATGTCATTACATATAATAGTTAGGCAGCTGGCGCCACACTCGTGCCACCATCATCGTCATCGTCGTCGTCGTCATCCCCCTCCTCATCAAGTTCTCCAAACAAGTCGTGTAAATTATGATTTCCGCCCGCCCCAACTTGGTTCTCGACTAACTTGGGGTTCCCAAGTTTTTCGCCACGAAAAATCACCATATCTTGATAAGTGAAAGAAAATTGAGGCAAAAGGAAATATTAAAGATCGATGGCTAGAATTCGACGAGGGTTGGATGGCAAATCATTCCTCCTATTTATATCTTCAAGAAGTAAAATTCTTCTCAGCCCTTTTGCCAATGGTGTTACTTTTAAGAATCGTATCTGTATGCTTGTCGATCGATGGAATATATGTCTGTAGGGCAGGAGGAGAGAAAAGGGAGAAGGGTTTTGACGTGGGGCAGCTCAGACTCCACACAAATTTTCCTGAAAGGAATAGCATGAGTTCAGCCCATGGAGGGAGCCGCCCCACACGTGGTCACCAGCAGTCTACCCGCAGTCTCTCGCTGAAATTCGCGTGCAAGAATTCTTCCAGGTAAGAGATATTAGTCAAGTGAAGTCAGACAATTTCAATCTTTTTCCTAACAAGGCTTTGTGTTTGCTCCCAGAGGAATTTCACACCCACACATATATATATGGGAAAAGAAAATTTAATCTATTAATTTGGTTCTCGTTCAATTTTAATCATTAACTATGATAATTATCATATTTTATACATTATATTTGAAAAATACTTCATTAAATACTCCGGTAGCTAAATTTTTTAAATTTCGCTAAAATTGCTTCAATTTGGGGATTTTTTTCCCCCATGTGACACTAAAGTCTGACATGATAGATGAGTTGGACTAATTTTTTTGAGTACTTATATTTTTTAGTCTACTAATTTTGTCCATGGTTTAATTTGCCCCATGTGGCACTAAAGAATAACTTGGCACTTGAAGTGGATATTTTTTTTTATCTCTTCTCTCCCACATAAACACATACATAAAAAAAAAAGTGAAATTACATAAAAACAAGCTTTGAATTTATATTTTATACTAGTGACATGTCGTCTATGCTTGCATATAATAAGTAATCTTACACAATTTAAAATGTGTTATAAATTAGAATAAATTAAATATATAACTTAATATATCAGAGTCAAAAAAAAAAATTGCAATTTTAGTCCTATAACTTAAAGGGGTGACAATTTTAGTCTGTACAAATTGATTTTTTCAAGTTAGTCATGTAACTTATAATTTTGGCAATGTAAGTCCTTTTTTCAGCCAACTTGGCCGTAAACTGCAATTTACTTGCAATTTTAGTCCTGCAAATAAATTCATGTAGGACCATAAAAGCCAACTCCCCTAAGTTGTAGGACTAAAAAAGCCAATGCCCCCTAAGTCATAGGACTAAAAATGCAATTTAATTGAGGCATGTGCAAATCACATGTAATTTTTTGGTCAAATTGGCTGGAAAAGGATGAAAATTGCCAAAATTTTAAAGTTACATGACTAAATTGCGAAAAATAATAAGTGCGGGACCAAAAATGCCACACCCCATAAGTTATAGGACTAAAATTGCATTTTTTCCTCAAAATAATATATTTGACAAAAAAAAAAATAATAATAAATAAATTATAAATAGATTACAAATTTTATAAATGCTTATTGATTATAAAAGTACATAAAATTATAATATATAAAAATTATTTTATTTTAAATTTAAAATTATAAAAATACATAAAATTTTTAATTTATAACACTACTTATATTATAAATAATTATAAATTATTAAAAATAAAATTCTTATTTTATATCATATAATACATAATATTATAAAACTAAAAAAATTAATTTTATAAATAATTATACATTATAAAAAATAATGTTATATAATATAAACTTAAATAAAAAAATAACAACCTCCCAACCTCCAAAAAAAAAATTTTCCACGCCCCCACCCTCCCTCGCCTGCGCCCGACTTAAAGGGGGCGACGCACCCCCCAGCAGAGGGGGGCAGAGCGCCGTCATTGGGTGACAGTGATTCTGGGCGACAGCGAGTCGCGCAGTGACGATGGCCTGAGCGATCTTCATTGCCCAATTTTACGCCAGGAGACGGCGCATCGCCCCCCTCTATTGGGGCTGGCGGAGGTGGGCTTGGGTGGGGGGTTGGAGGGTACGTAGGGATTTATTTTTAAATTTATATTAATTTTATTTTATAAATATGTATATATTTATATACGATTATGGCATGTAGGATGCCCAGTGTATTTATTAGCCTTATCAGACAATGGCATGGCTCATTTTACCGGATAAATAAGCAATTAACTGACACGTCATCAATTTTAGTTCAATTGGCCAAAAAATTGACACCAATACCCTAAAGTGGACCTAATGGATGCATTTCCAAATATAGTGTATAAAATATTATAATTATCATAGTTAGTGGATTAAAATTACATGAGAGCCAAGTTAATGGACTAAATTTGTTTTCCCTATATATATATATATATATATATATATATATATGTGTGTGTGTGTGTCTTGTTAAATGCAATTTACCCTCCTGTAATATGACAAATGAGCAAAAAAACTCTTGTGAAAAAAATTATCCCCCTACGCTACTAGGTTGCATATTTTCGAAAACACGAGGGATAATTTGTTATTTTTTCACGAAATTTTTTTCACATTTCTCATATCACAAAAATTACATTTTTTCCCTATATATATATATATATGTCCCTTAGGAATTGGCCCAAAGAAAATACGTTTCTATTAGGGAAAGTTGCAAAATTAGTCCTTTAACTAAGGGGGTGGCGTTCTTGGTCCTGTAACTTTACGATTAGCAATTTTAGTCCTGTAAGTTTAAAAAAGATCGCGTTTTTAGTCCTCCACATGATCTGGCTGAATTATGGATGATTTTACCCTTTGTTAACTTTAAAATGAGAATTTTAGTCCATTTGTACTACTTCTTGCATTTTAATGCATATACTCACACATCCTCGCCTAGAATTGTATCAAATCCTATGTTTATTGAAAAAGTATTTATTTATATTATATTAGATATTATTTTTCACTAATGGAGGAAACTCTTTAAGAGAATGAAACCAAACAAAAGTTTGAGTTAAAATAGGGAATACTTTCAGATATTGAAAGATCAAAGATGGAAATTCTTTACGGAAATTCTAGAAAATGGGGAAAGTCAACTCAAGCCACCAAATGAAGGTTCGAGTGACAACCAGAAATATTTTCAGATTCTGAAAATAGAGACAAAATTTTCTTTTAGGAATTCTAAAGAAAGCTACAAAGCCAGATCCTGAACCTCTAACCAAGGAGGAACAAGAGGAATGGTGGAAATTAATAGGTTAATTCATATACCTATGGAAGTAGATACCTTGAGCTAAAAGGTGGACGAGATTCTTAAGATCCTTCCAGATCTACACAAGGATCTTACAGATCTGAAGTCAGAAGTTAAAGATCGAAAGAAAAATCAAAGGAAAAACCCTAAAACATTCAAATCCAGATAGAAGCATATCAGGGACGCTCTTGGATCAGTACCTTTTCTACATCAGAAGGGAAAGGCAACGGAGATTCTAAAGTCAAAGACTAGAGAAGTTCTGATCATTTCATCCATTAGATCTATAAACTAATGGAGGTGACTAGAGCAGATCTATCAGATCTACAAAAAATGGCTGAATCATTTTCCCAACTTGGGATTGACAACTTAGTCAATATGCAAACCAATAAAATCACTCCAGTACTATCACTACCGGAGGAAACCACATGTGCCAATGATCCTCCATAGGATCATCCAATGCGAGAAAGTGTAGATTCCACACCAACCGACACCAACGTTTGTGGGAACCAAATTTAAAGAAAATCGTGGGAGAAATCCAAGGATAACGCCTGAAAATAACATTGGGCAAGGACCATGCTTCAGCGCTTGCATCCATATGGCATCGTACTCAACCTGGATGTTATCGACTTCAGAAATACAGAGAAATTGATAGATGAATGGGTTGTAGCAATAAAGATAGCGGCAACTACTCTAGAACTCGACAGAGAAAATTTCATAAAATTGGTGGTGTTAAATTTGGTGGGTTCTGTGAAGATCGGATGGGACAATATCTCAGAAGAAACCAAAGCCAGTATAATTTTCGGTGATTCAAAAAGCACAATAGCAAATCGGCGAGGAAGACTTATTAGGATACACTTTATCGGAGATGGATACTTCAAAGGAAGTAAAACAGAAAAGGCTAGAGAATATGCACAAGCTCCGATTAGCCTCGAATTAAGGAGCATTTGCGCAGTAGATGAATATATCTATTGGTTTGATATACATTTCTTCCAGAGTGGAATAGTAACAGAAGTAGCAGCTCCAATTTTTTTTGCAAAAATTTGCAGCTCATGGAAGGAAATGTTGATCCAGCTATAGAAAATACTCGAAGAACAAATGGATTCAGTTGCAAGGAAGATGTATTTCCTTAAAGAAAAATTGAAGATTGGTGTTATCAAACATCTATTCAGAAAATATGAAGAGGCTGAGAGGTAAGATAAAACGAACTCCTCTATGTTGTGATAACAATAATTTTTCTACAATTATAGGAGAATCAAGAGAGCCAAGGAAAAGAAAAAAGCAGAACAGTGAATCCTGCCCCTAGGAGTTCCATAGGAGGGTTGTTCTCAAAACAAGAAGCCCAAGTTTGGCACATCAACAAGAAAGAGATCTTTGCAGTTCGGAAGGCTTTTAAGAACTGGTCTTTATTTTTACTTGTTAAAGAATTAACATTAAAAGTTGATAATAGTAATGTTAAAGCTTTCTTAAAAAATAAATTAAAATTTAAAATTGAGAAAGCTCGTATTATCTTATGGCAGGCCGAGTGCCAATATTATTGTTATAGGATGAAGTCCAGTTTTATAGAAGAGTAGACCAAAAAAAAAACAAACCAAAAAAGCCATGACCTTTATTAAAAGCCATGTCACTTCCCTCAGAAGTTTTTCCTCTATTTACTTGCTTATTTTTGCCTCTATTGCTATCGACTTCAACATTTGTACTTGGAATGCACGATTTGTTGCTTTTGATAATAATTTTCCTTTCTCCATAAGAAAATGTGACAAAATATTGAAATAATCACGAGTCACCACTACTAAGAAAAAGCATTTTTTTGCTATAGAGATATGATTATTTGCAATAAGGGCTCCAAATTTGGAATGGATTTAAGATAGGCAAAGGCCCATCATTACCAATAGTGTCAGAAAAACTTTGTGAGCGCCAAAATCCAATTTGTGTTAAATTTGATACAGACATGAGACGGGTTTACCTCCCCATCCCAAATCTTGTCCGATGGACGGATAATAGGTGAATTAATTTTGCAATGGATCTTATCACGAAGTTTGGATCGATGATTGCTTGTTTATTTGCATCGTCTTTTGAGACAAGTACCATCTCAAACTTGGCATAATTTTTGAGCCAGATATATGTTCCAAACACCCTAAAGACTGAAAATATTTAAAATGCATTTTGCAGCATACAACATATTTTGACACATGCATTGTGACATCTTTTGTGTCGCATTTTGTGCGGTTTTTTGCATCTAGTATTTAAGTTGTTTATATGTTGTTAACTTTTGCGACGCCTGTCCTTGCTAAATTCTCTTTCAAATTTAAATTATTATTTTTTTTAAATCTAATGTTAGAGCTTTGTGATGTTTTTGAAAATCTTCTAAAATGTAACTTTGAAGCTCTCTAGTCAGTCTTATATAACTTAAAATGCATTTTTCAATGAACTTTCAACTTTACATGTGGGTTTCTCTACTATGATGAATAAGGGCGACTTGACAAGGTATCATGGTTGTTCACACGAGAGACAAATTCTATAAGTAATAGGAAAAATATTGGGTACATTAATTAGTTCTTCTTTATTGCTATTCTCTAGATCCAAGGTATAAGTTAATTATGTTTCTTGGTTTAGCCACAATAAATGAGATTGATCCTTCTTGCATGAAAAGCATGACTAAAAAAGAGAAGATGTGTGAATTTGTTGTATAAGCAATATGCAAATTTTTGTTTTCAACATGCTTGTAGGGATAAACATTCAAGTCAAGACTACACTTTCATGCAATTGGATGGTGGAGATAAATATTTGAAGATCAGACCAAATATCAAAGCGATTAAGTTTTTTTAATTTAATATTCGTATTGAAATATAATTAACACAATTATAAGACCTCATGATATATATAGTTTAAACAATACTGCAACAAGCACCAGTTCAAAGATTAAATATTTGGCCATAGTATCAAACCAAATAATACATTTTCTTTTCCACAAGGATGTATTTTGCACATTTTCACTTTCACAATTTGTAAATTGCATTTAACCTCTTAATTCTGTCATGTATACCTATAATCCTCATCGAGGAAGTCAAAGTAGAAGTTTCTTACTCTTCTTGCCACGAGGAACTCCTTGATTTGTTTGATAAATGTTATGACAAGGGGTAGAAAGTGGTTATACCCCACAATATAAGCCAACCAAACTAAGTCAAGTTCTAGCAGCCATTGATAGATTCCTAGCACCTTCACCTGGAAGCACAATTTTTGGCCACTGAAGTCTCTCCAATAGCATAGGTAAAAGTACGGGTGTCGCCTGCTGGAAAATCTAATAGCATTGACCATGAGATACTGATGTAGAAACACCTCCATAATCTCAAAAAGTAAATCAATTTGCACATCACAAATTGAGCTCTAAAACGCAATTGCTTGAAGAGCAAACAATTTAAAATCTTCCTAGGTTGCCCTGGATGTGATGTTTTAACATGTCGTGTATGTATGGAGCTAATTTTTCATAATAGGTTGACCCAATTGAGACCAGACAATATCATAGGTAGGATGTCAAATTTTCATATCTGGTGGACTTACAAACAACTCACATTATGTTGTCCCTCTCTATATCGTTGGGAAAGTTAGCCTACGCAAATCCAAGAGCATTACATATAGTTCTCTTGGCACAAAGTAGAGCCTCAATATTACCATCATTAGCAATTTTTGCATTGACCCACAACTATAAGCATCCTATTTACTTCATCTTGCTCAACATCTCTTCACATATGTACCCCAGTTTTCAAAACTAGCTTGCTTAACATCCACTGAATAGATACAAATTAAATAAAATTTGTCAAAACTTAATTTAATCTCATAAAATCATAATCACTTCAATCCTAGACATTTTCATCCAAATTATCACTACCAAGTACTTCTAGTTCGACAACCAAAATCCTGAAGATCACCCTCTTCAATTGGCTCGATTTTGTACGTCTCATATAAAATGAGTAATAATAGGAATGTAGTATTAGAAAAATAATAATAACTTTAACTAACCAGTCAATTGGTTAGAAGTTGACCATTTCTTATTTTTTTGGTATTTCTTTCCACTCATCATAATCGAGTTCAATCGGAGTTTCTTCCACGATCTAAAATTTTGCCTATGGTCTCTTGCTAGATTTAACTCCAGAATAATTACAATCATGAAAAAAAAAAAATTATTATATGGTAACACAAATCGTACACAAATAAGTTTTTAATTAATACTAAATATTTATATACTTATTCTGCAGACACAAGTTATTTTGCACATAAATTACATCATTCAACCTTAGGTGCTCCAACTTGTTTCTCTTTTTAGTATGAATACGCTTGAAAACTCCTCCACTTGTATCTAGTATGATGTGTATATAATATTAAAATATTTATTTACAAGGATGTAAGAGTAATTTTTATGTATAAGTCACACAATAAGCATATATACCCTACCACACTACATAACTCCCAATATCACTATAAATACTAAAAATATTATTATTTTAACCAGCTCACTATTCATTGACAAGACAACTCATAAAACCCCTCACTCAAAAATTCTCTCTCTACGATTAAATATTCACCTAGTGCGCTGTTGTGCCGAGGGTAAAATTCCCATCGCATCCGTAACTTAAAACCACATCCACATCATAGTAGAAGAAATTGTGTGGCTTAGAAATCTACTAGTCAGCTTTTGTAGGTTAGGAGCATCAATATGAAATAATTTCCATCAATCATCTAGCGTGAAATTTTATTAAGAAATAAAATTAGAAAAAATATAATTAATCCAAATTAGAGGAACATAAGTGTAGAAAGAGTTACACAAAATTGAAATTACCATGCCGAGTTGATCTGGCATGCTCCAAGCAATTAGTCTTGCTAAGCTCTTTTGACTCTATCGATAAAGTGATGTCTCATCATTTATATTTATTTTTCCACTCTCAACTTTGTTATCAATATAATCCAAGAGTCTACTAAAAACCTCTGCCGACGAACAAAAAGATTCATTATTATACTAGCAAGCTACGTTTAAATAATATGCGGCAGCATGCAATTTCTTTTCATAATATCTTATCCTATCTTGCATTAATAATATCAACATATTGCTAATGTAATCTTTTATTTTTATTTTTGCTTTTCTTTTGTTGCGATATAAAGCTCTGATACTCAGTTCAACCCTAACAATAATAGAACAATTATTTCAAAATCTTTCATCCATAATGATTCACTTAACTTTTTGTAATGTCCTCTTTCAGAAACTCTTTGAAATCTTAACATGTCATCATAGCTTGTAGGTCCTCTTTATGATCACTAAAACTTTTTAATGTAATGAACGTTGTGGCAGAAACTCTTTGAAATCTTAACATGTCATCATAGCTTGTAGGTCCTCTTTATGATCACTGAAACTTTTTAATGTAATGAGCGTTGTGGCAAAACTAGTAATATCTAAGTTGAATATTCTCTTCCCATTCATCTCTTTTTCTGAAGTAAATAAGATGTCATTTATTATTGTAGATAAATCAAGTCACTTGGCATGCAACTGTCGCCAAATCATTGACATGAGGCGAGTTGTTGGTAATGACTTAATTAACACAATAAATTGTACAAGCCTACCAACCTATGGTCAGAAATCTATCCGAAGGCAACCACCCGAATGTCTTATAATTAGCTGCATTATCTGTGATTAAATGGGTTAAAAGCATTTTAACATCCTGTATTATTCTTAATGTTCAAGAAACCCCTCATGATAAGAAAAATGCAAAAAACCCCTTGTGATAAAATAAATATGGCAAACCTCCCCCCCCCCCCCCCCACCCCAAGAGTTTGATTTGTGATACACACGACAAAAATACCCTTATTTATCAAATGTTGGATATACTTGATATAAATCTATGGCCTATATTTAAAGAATAGGAATCAATTGCCCAAATTTGTCAAATTAATCCAACAGTTCAAATGTAACCTGACAAATCTATGGTCTATATTTTCTTGATGAAAAATGTGTGTTCCAGATTTAACTATTTATATAGGGTAAATTACAACCACCTCCTCTGAGGTTTGGCGTAATTACAAATACCCCTTCGTTATTTAAAAAATTACAAATACCCCCTGTTGTTTGATAAAATTATGTAATCCTTGAATGGAGGTATAAAAATATCAACGTTGTCCTTACTATATTTTTTTATTTTTTAAAAAATCATTAAAATCATATAAAATTATTGAACGGGATGGATGAAAAAATTTTAAAAATTATAAAAAAATATTATCTACTTAGTCCATAAAGAAAATATTCTTTTAAAAAAATAAATAAAATTGTAATTTTAATTCACAAGGGTATTTCGATCAGTTCACCATAAAAAAATGAATGGATTGGGCTAATTGTTAGATGGTCGTTAAAATCAAGGTGGGTATTTATAATTTTTCAAACAACGAGAGGGTATTCGTAATTATGTCAAATCTTAGGGAAGGTCGTCGTAATTTATCCTTATTTATACAAAGACATGCTTTATTATATATAAATTCAAGTATATACATATATAGACATGTATGTATATATACGTGTATATATATATATATATATTACAATGGTCTTGGGGTCGAGGAAGACAGCAGCAGGCAATGGTAGGAGCTGAGGGAGGGGGACGGGGCGGGAAGGTCGAGGGATGGGGGAAGATGAGGGAGAAAGATGGGGATGCGAGGAAGTGGGAGAAGAAGAAGGGTGGGGCAGGGGTGGATTTTACCAGAGATTTGGGGCGGAGGAAGGGGGATATAGGTTTGTGGCTAAGGAAGAAGAAGGGGAAAAAAATGCTACCCCCTTGTGATGTGGGTAATGTGCAAAATACCCTCCTCTGAAAAAAGTAATATCAAGTTACCTCCTTGAAATTTTGAAGTTAGAGCAATTTATCCCATTAAAGGTATGTATGTAGTGTACTCGTCTCTCTTGAGGGTGTGAGTGATTTTTTCTTAAAAAAAAATTATTTTTATACAATATATTAGATATTTAATTTATAATATAAACAAATATTTATTAAAGAAAAAATATACTATTTTATATATAATATATAATATTTTTAATAATATATATATTTTTATTGAAAAAAGACAAAAAAAAAAACCAACCCCATACCCATCCACCCCAAGACTAGCCACCACCCACCGGCAAAAACCAACCCCCTACTGCCATGTTCTCTCTCTCTCTCTCTCTCTCTCTCTCTCTCTCTCTCTATATATATATATATATATATAACTATTAATTATATATATATTTATTTAAATTTATATATTTGTTTAAATATTAACCGTAGATTGAAATAATTCAAAATCTGAGTCATAAATTTACTAATTCAATTTGGACCTTAGATTCATATTACATCCAACGGTTATTAATAAGTCTATAAATATAATTTTATAATTAAAAATTAAAAAGAAATTAAAGAAAAAGTGCGTGAATTACACGTACTTGTATGAAGGGTGTAATTGCTCTATTTTTTTTTCACAAGGGGGTAATTTGCTAAAAAAATTTTCACATGGGGTAATTTGCTCATTTCATATAGGAAGAAGAAGAGAAAGAGGAGGTGTCTGGCTGATGGGGGGAAGGGGGAGGGGTTTTCTTATTTATATTATATTTTAAATTTTAAATTTGATTTTAAATAAATTTATGTTATTTTTTTTATATTTACTTATAGTATATATTTTTTGATATATTTATTTAAAAAATAGGTTAAAATTTATTAATTTATAGACATAAAATCATGGTCATTTTTTTTAATCTGTTAACATCTAAGGTTCATAATAAGGGATATAATGTAATTGTCTAACTAAAAAATAAATTAAATTAAAAATTGGTGTGTTTTGTACACAAATCGCATGAGGGGTTTATTTGCCAACATTTATTTTATCAAAGGATTTTTCATTTTTGTCTATTTTTCTTACCACAGGGGGATTTTTTTAACATTAGTAATAACATGGGGGGTAAAATGTACCACATCGATCAACTCAATCATTTCCACAATTTTAGAAAATAAGTTACACAAATATTCAGCAATTGACTAAATAGCATGTATATCAACAAATTTATTAATAAATAGGCTTCCAAAAGGACAATAAACCAAAAAGTTAATCAATGCCTCAATTAAGAATCTCCCCATCCATCACTCATTGTAGTACAACTAGTTTCTCTACTATTCCTAAAAGCATCAACAATCAATTTCACATGTTTTTTAGCATCTTTCAAACGATAAACCCTCAAATCATGATAGCAAGTGCAATATAACCATGAAAGGTAGATGCAACTTTACTCATAGCAATTTGAAACTAAAGAGAATTACAAGCATTTAAAGAAATACATGTTTCATTAAGGGTTTGTTTGGTTCAAATGAGTGGAAAAGAAAAGTGGAAGGGGGAGGGGGAGGGGGAGGGAAATAATAATAGTTTTCCTTTGTTTGGTAAGATTGGAAGGGGAGTAAATCTCTAATACTTTCCCTTGTTTTGTATGAAAAAAACAGATTGAGAAGAAAAAGACTAACTTTTATAATTTTACTAAATTTCCCTTCTCTTCACTCTGTATCAGAAAATAAATAAATTAATATTATACTAATATAATTTTTGTATATAAAAAATTTTAAAAATTTATTAATAAAAATATTTATCAAATAAGAATATGAATATTTTTTATTAAAAATATTTATCAAAATAAATATTGTTCATTTATTCTAAACTATGTATTTTAAATTAAAAAAGAAATACTAACAATATTGTTTACCTGATTGTTGACTTTGATACAGTAGTTTTTCATCGATTTTGTTAAAAAAATTTGTCAGTTATGTACGGCATTATCAAGGAGAATGAGAGAAGAATTGGAGAGAAATTATATGTATATATATAGATATGCATATATATGGATAACAGAGTAAATAAAAAATAAAAATTATATTTTTTTTGTCTTTTTGGCCTTATACTTCCACTTTTCCGCCCAATTTTGGACGGAAACAAAATTGAGCTCTGGAAGAGTTTCATATATTTCGAGTTTTAGTTCTCTTCCTCATAACCAAATGCAAGATTATCTCTTATACATCCACTTTTACTTCCACTTCTCTTATTCCTTCACTTTTCACCCCAACCAAACACATCCTAAACTACAAAGCAATTGCCAAATCAATACCATGTCATTTTTCATTTTACTTTGTAAAAAAGCTTTTATAGTAAGTGAGAAGTATCACGAGTATTGCTTTTGAAGAAAGTGCCCAATCCTATTTTTTTTTCCTTTGTTTTTTCTTACTTGAGGATGTTGGTTGCACAACCATGTGACTTCCTTTTAGAATAGGGATCATGTCATCATCATGGTCAAATTCATGTACACTCATGTCAAATGCATGGTCATTAAATTTAGAAACTCCCCTTTTTCTTTCTTTCTTTTTTTTTATTTTTTATTTTTTGTGCTCTTTAATGTTACATTCTCTTTTAGAGATCCTTAAATCATGAACGAATATTTGGAGGCACTTTTTCAACTAACTATACTTACTTTCTGTCCAATAAGATGTTGTTTCATAAGGTTCATTTATCTACTATTAAAAAAAGTGTGGGAAAATCCACAAGTTAATATCTTCATTCCTTCATTATTTTTCACCTCAGTAATATTTCTTTACTACATAGTTTATTCAAATTACTATTATTGCTTTGGAGTCTGCTTTTAGCACATGTGGTCTTGTTATTGATCCATTTAGGAGTTCTCTATCTCTAAAAATGGTGGAGGTTTTTATATGGGCCCAAGTTCGTTACCTGTTATATTTTTGAATAATTTTATGCAATTATGGAGGACATTGAAAATTTTAAAGAATTCAAAATAATTAAATGATTTATTATTTATTTATTTTTAATTGATGCTTTCAAGTATTTCTGGGCTCCATTAATAATGATTTTTTTTATTTTTACAATTAAAATGATCAAGCTCTTGTACAACCGTAGACACACACATCACATTAATCTGAAAGGAAATTTCATTATATTTGAATTTGTATGAATAATTAAATACAATTTTTTTGTGATTTTTTAGTTTTACTTTTTTGGTTAATATTAAGTTTTTAATTTCTACGACAGATTCATTTCATATATAAATTATCTATATAGTTGGAGCTCGGCATTTAAGATGCTTTTAAAGACTTTTAGTTGTATTATATCTTAAACTTTTGTTTATTTAACTTTAATTATTTCAAAATAAGTTACACTTTGACACTTAAAGACTTTAGCTATGTATTTTATTAAGTTATTGTGTATTTGACTTCAAATATTGCAACAATTTGTTACATTGTAAATAAAAGATTATCACTGAATAAGTTCTTGCTTTTTGTTGGCCTAGATGTCTGATTTTTGTTATAAGTGTTAAAACTGTCAAATCGTTCAAAATTGCACTTCTGATTTTGTGATTGATAAATTATTTTGCAAAACTGTCAATGATGATGTCATTTAAAAAGAGCTTAAAAGAATTGAAACTAGATCAAGATCACCACAATGGAAGTGGAATAAATAAAGTTAAAATAGAAAATATTCTATTTATCATAAACATTTAATAGTATTGAACATCTTTGAGACAAACTTTATTTTTTACCAAATTTCTATATAAATGTTCAAGGGTTTGATATCAAATTTGATCTTGTTTCATGTGTTATGGATGAGAATTACATCAATTCAATAAACATATAAGGAAAAAATCTATCCTAGTAATTCCAAGTTTCAACCACACCCCTCCAGGAGGAGGAGGTCACTCACTGAAGCCAACTCTAGCGACAAAAAAAATCGGGGAAAACAGTTTGAAAGTGTGAGGTCATCACACCAATTTTAGATCGAAAGGTCATCCACAATTTTCCAATAACATGCCGCTCTCACGATGTCCTACGAAGTCAAAATACTTCTCTACGAGAAGAAAATATTCCTTCCTGGGATCGCATGAAGAAAGTTAGAGTAAGAAAAATACCATGGCTTCAACACTTGACTAAGAAGGGATCGGGGAGAATGAATGAGCCTTTCAGCCTATTTTGCTGTGCATGGTTGAATCGCCGCAAATCCTGAAAGCTAAGGCTCCCCCACCCCCCCAATATGTTCCTGAGTACATAACTTGGACTAAACAAGCCAGTGAAATTTCTTTCTCTGAGCCACAGTTCACCATAAATTAGCTAATAACGAATTAATCTCTCTAATCAGTGTCACCGGAAGTCAAAAACAACACATCACATAACTAGGAATAACTTGAAGCATGGACTTAATCAACACTTTTCTATCCATCTGGTGATAGGAGCTTCTTCTCCGAATCGATAACTCTCTTCCAAAGCTGATCATGAACACTAGCAAAGACTACCTTCTTGGTTATACCAACTATGTTCAGTAAACTAGGGTACTTATACAAACGAGGGACAACCCTAACGTTGAAAATCGATGCCAATTGCCCACGCATCTCTTCTAAAACATTCAAGTTAAACATCATCTCAACTTTTCAAAATTAACCATTTCGCCAGAAAACACTTCATAGTGGCGAATATCTCTTGAACTCACTACAAAGACTCTTCCATAGCTTCACAACAAATGAGGGAGTTATTAGGGAAAAATAATATGAAAAATTGGGATGCTCCCAATCCACTGCCATACCTAGATATCACTCCTGTCCTCCGCCACTTGTACTAACTGACTAAAGGACTCTACACAAAGAATAAATAGAAATGGCGAGAGAGGATTCCCCTATCGAAGACCACGACTAGGGGCCAAATAACCAAACTGGTTCCCATTAATTGCAAAAAAAAAAAAAATTATCCGTAGATACGCAAGTCATGAGATGCTTAACAAGTTGTGTAGCAAAGCGTAATAACTTAGAAGTCGGTATAAGAAAATCTACAAAATCTGGTCATAAGCTTTACTCATGTCGAATTTCAAAACCCCATAACCACATTTCTCTCTCTCTCTTTTTTTGTGTGTGTGTTTTAGAAAATGATTAATTTCATAAGCCAACAAGACATTTATCATATATAAGTAACCCAAAGTAAATGCAGCTTGAGTAGGGTAAATTATCGAATCCATACAAATTTTCATCCTATTTGTAATAGCCTTAGATGCAATTTTATACACTATGTTGCATAAATCAATAGGTCTAAAATGTGACATGAATTGTAGAGACGCATTTTTAGAAATCAAAATAATTTGTGTAAAGTTAGCATCAGAAGATAGCACACAATGATAAAGAAACTATAGAATATATTCAGTACCATTAGCGCCATTCAAAAATTTCTAATTGAAAACAGGGGGAGCCATCCGACCCCGTAGAAGTAAAAGATGACATATTGAATATCGATGAAAGATCATCATCGATAGTGAATGGGACCGAAAGGCGTTCATTCATTTCCTCTATGACAACACCAGCTCCAATTCATCATCTAGCGGATTAGAAAAAGAGAACATTTGTTCCACTCAACTTTTGGCCCTTTCCTTCAATTTCAGCTTCTTATCCGAGTGCAACCGATCAGATTCAGTTTGCCATGCAAAGCACTATTTTTTAACCAACTGAGTACATTCTTCCCCCCTATGGACAACGAGAAGTTGTTTCAAAAATCTAAGTAGACTCTCCAACTTTGCATAAGGTCATTGACTCTACTGACACAAGCCCAATTTACAAGAAATCAATTGTTGCTTCAAATCAAATTGATCTAAGATAGCACAAGGTTATACCAGAACTCTTAAACAACACTCACAATCACCTAATTTAACCCAAAACACTTTGAATCTCCAAGGTCGACAACCAACCCACCATTGCAACTGAGAGAAGAGAGACACCATTTTAATAAGAACCAGATAATAATCCGAGTAATTAGTTTGCAAATGAATGATAGCGCAAGCTAGAACAAACTTCTCCATTGCTCATTGGCTAGAGCCCAATCCAACCTACTCCAAACTGTATGTGCAAATTCACGAATTATTGCACCATGTGAACTTCGAACCTATAAAACCTAAATCATGTAAGCTGGTCTCATAAAGTACAGACTGAAAATCCCTCATCAGCTAGATTTGCTGACACGATGTACTTTCTTTGTCAGAGGAAATAACTAGCCATTGGTCGGTGTATTGTTGTTTCAAGCTTCTTAATTAATCCCATGAAGACCGCCTCTATGATGTATCCGAATTATGCAGAAGCTAGTAAACCTCCAAGAAAAGTTATCTTATTCAACATGAGCATCAATATGAAACTTAGATCAACTAAGTAAGTGTGCAACAACCTCCTTACTCCATAACAAACTTAAGCCTCCACTTCTTCCTGCCGCCTCCACAAACACCCTAAACACCTCAAACATGTTCAATCTATTCTTTAATAGGTCTAAAATGTGACATGAATTGTAGAGACGCATTTTTAGGAATCAAAATTTGGGTAAAGTTACCATCAGAAGGCAGCACACAATGATTAAGAAACTTTAAAATATATTCAGTACCATCAACGCCATTCCAGAATTTCTAATTGAAATAGGGAAGCCATCCGTCCCTAAAGAAGTAAAAAAAGACATATTGAATATCGACGAATGAACATCATCGATAGTGAACGGGAGCAAAAGGCGTTCATTCATTTCCTCTATGACAATACTATTCCAATTCATCCTCTGACGGATTAGAAAAAGAGAACATTTGAACTTTTGGCCATTTCCTTCCATTTCAGCTCCTTATCCGTAGTGTAACCGATTAGATTTAGTTTGCCATGCAAAGCAATATTTTTGAACCAACTGAGTACATTTCTCCCCCTATGGACAACGAGAAGTTTCAAAAATCTAATTAGACTCTCCAACTTTGCATAAGCTCATTAAATCCACCATACAAGCCCAATTTCCAAGAAATCAAATTGTTGCCTCAAATCAAATTAACCTAAGATAGCACGATTGTATAACCAGACTCCTAAACAACACTCACAATCACCTAATTTAACCCAAAATGCTTTGAATCTCCAAGGTCGACAACCAACCCACCGTTGCAACTTAAAGGAGAGAGATACCATTTTAAAAAGAACCGGACACTGATCTGAGTAATTAGTTTGCAAATGAATGATAGGGCAAGTAGGAACAAACTTCTCCATTGCTCATTAGCTAGATCCCGACTCAACCTACACCAAACTGTATGTGGAAATTTATGAATTGTTACACCATGTGAACTTCGAATCCATAAAACCTAAATCAAGTAAGCTGGTCTCATCAAGTACAAGTTGAAAATCACTCATCAGCTAGATTTGCTGACACGATGTACTTTCTTTCTAGAGGAAAATAACTAGCCATAGGTCGGTGTACTGTTTTTTCAAGCTTCCTAATAAATCCCATGAAGACCGCCTCTACGATTATACAAATTATCACAGAAGCTAGTAAAGCTCCAAGAAAAGTTATCTTATTTAACCCGAGCATCAATATTTACTTAGAGCAACTAAGTAAATATGCAACAACCTCCTTACTCCATAACAAACTTAAGCCTCCACTTCTTTTTGCCGCCTCCACAAACACCCCATACATGTTCAATTTGTTATTTAAGTAGTCAGTTTTAGCTTTACGACATTTAGTCTCAATGAAAAGATAAGAGAAGGATCATACGCTTAAATATGCTCAAACAACTTACGAATTTTCCTGGGTTACTCTAACAGATGATAATTCCACACCCGATAATTCATAATTCTTGGTGGGGCTATAATGCAACCTTCCGCTATTAAATATGTGATGAATTACCCACCATATTCTCTATCACACTTCACTTCTCGAGTGAAGTAGAAAACTCTAATAGTGAGAGACTTCGGAAGTTTTAGTTTGTTCCCCTACACATTTTGAATATGAGACTTTCCCTTCCTAGAACTCCCACACCCTATCGAGAATGTACCACCAACCAACATCTTCATAAGTGAATTATCAAGCTGGATAGGGCATCCAGAATTTGGGGAGAATCCCCACTTAGAATAGTCAGCAGATTCTCAACTTGCGCAATAATTGACTTGTCTTTAAGCTAAGAATGAAAGGCTATGGGTTGCACTAATAATGCAGGATTGGGTCAGAGAGCAAAGAGTTGTGTATTCAATAGATGGAAATAGGTTAGTGAATAGATGGGCCTGAACTGGAGAATTTCAGAGGGGCTTAAATTGGGTCAGCGTAGCGAAATGAATAGAAGGCTGAAAAACTTCAAGCCCACCACCTATGTCCACATCATCACCATGCAATAACTGCCTATCTTCTTCCATTTCTATTGTAATGCCCTGATTTCTAGCTAAATTATCCTGTCATGCAATCACTCCACATGCACACAGAAGAAATTGTCGCCACTGCATGCGAGATTAATTCAACTACCTAGTCATCCGAGTTGTACAAGTCGAAAGGACATTCAAACGGATTATAAAGTCTACATCTGACGTTATCCTATATCTTACCTCATTTGTTTTTATCACTGTTACGTCTTTATTTTAAGCCTAATTTGGTAATAAATGATTTTTTGATCTGTATTGGCTTTAAGGAAAATAAATCCGCGGTAATTATACTTGGTCATACGTCCCCAAAGACCGATTGCAATGTTTATCAATTTAGGTCCCTTAATTTTATTTTCATACAACATTGAATTTTTTCCCGGAAATTTAAGTCCCTATAAACAGTTTAAAATAAAAAAACAAAAGACAAAAAAAAAATTTTGGTAAATTTTAAGTTTTTTTTCTTTTATTCTGCTTAATTTAGCCAAATAACATGTTGTATGTGTTGGCCCCACTTGCTTACCAATTATTTTTTTTAATTTTTTGGTCCCTTATAATCAATTCTTGTTAGGAATTTAAAAATGCCCCCACACCCCTCCTAAGTTCTGTTATCGGCCAGTTCACGTCACTTACATTTCAACCAAATTGTGGGAAAAAGGACTAAAAATTGCCACAGTCTTCAGTTAAGGATTTTTATAGGTCAATTCGGTTGGGAAGGGGGACAAAAATACCCCTCCCAAGTTACAACCCAGAATTATATTTTCCTCTTACACTTTACCCTTCCTCAGAATCGACAAGAATTCCATAAGATTCCCTCAAAAAATTTAAAAATTACACTACCTTCCCTTTGGAGAATTCTCTATTTTTACATTAAACCTTCGCATTAGAGTTTTGGCAAAATACAAGCGTGCAAAAACAAAAAAAAAAGCCAAGTAAAATCGTAACATTATAAATCAAAAAGAATGTAAATTCAACTTAATTAAATATCAATTTTCAACTATAGTATATCTAGATAAAAAAGTAAATTCCGGTTTTAATAAATTTGAAAAAACTTTAATCATCTTTCCCTTTCAAATTAATATATACGGTATGAAGGTTTGTTATTGGTTTGCAAAGTCTATTAATTTTGCAAGCACTAAATGAAAAAGTAACTTAAACAGAAAAAAAACAATTTCCAAAAAAGATTTTCACCTACTAAGTTTCAATGATATTCTAATAGATAGGAAAGCCCAAGAATAAAGAGCAATTGCGAGTAAAGATTACAGAAAGCAAGACTAAGAGCCAAAAAGATTGACCTAGTTTTTTTTCAAACGCTCATTCATAATGGCCAACTTTCTATCCAATTAAAAGGGGCCAATAAATGTAGAAATTAATAATTTTTTATAATTACAATCATTTTTTTTTCCACTAAAAGCTAGGTAATTGTCCCACAGATCAAATGTCAAATGATTATATCCCAATAAAAATTAAATTCACCCCTCGCCAATTTTAAAAGTTGCCAACGTCAGATTGTATTTCAAGCACACTCTCTTTTGCCTTAATAAGAAAAAGATTTTCATTGAAACGGAGTAAACAAATTTAAAGAAAATTTTAAACACTAACATCCAATTAGAGGAACCGGTTTATTCTGCATAAAGATCCATCTGCTCAATGGTTGCAAGTGGTTCCGGCGCTATGGTGTCCGGAACCTCACCGACCCATATCGCCCTCTGGAACATCGAACGACCAGCAACCCCAGCCCATTTTTTCGGGATAGAGGTTCGGGAATAACGAATTGGGGCAATATTGGTCGAACCTCAGTATGACGAAAGTCCACATAGTGAAGGTTAACGCATAAGAAAAACTAGTGGCCTTGAAGGTTAGGACCCTAAGGCTGTTCAGACCAGCATCGATAAATTATTATCAAATTTGGTTTCACAAAACCTACTGATATGTTCCAATTTACCATAAAGATGACAAAAAATGGGTAGGCATTCGTAAGCAAACTAAACCAAAATCAAAGACCCCTCCATCGAACTCAACCGCAAACAACGCTTTAGTGGTAACATCTCATTTATACCAATTCGAATCTTGAAAAACTCATGCCAAGAGATAAGCTTCGAGATGTGGATGTGGTCCTCCCACTTGTCAAGCTTAGAAACTATTTAAATACCAACATCTGTCTGCAACCCATATGGAATATCATGCTTATGTACAACAAATGGGCACCAATCTAAATTCAATTTCGATTCACCTTGGCGATCGACTAAAGCATGAGTAAATTTTGTATTTCCAAGGCGTGGCAGAGATCAATTGTCCGTTGCCCTCTTGTTTAGCACTACCCTCAACGACTGAATGAGGTTAACAATGGCCCATGACAATGCCTCAAGATTATAAATCAATGAGACAGGAGACGCCCAACCAAAGTACACCCGTATTGAGCAACATTCCCTCTCAGTTCCCCAGCGGCACAAGAATGCCATCATCTTCTTCCTCAGTTAAAGAAAGTGCCGAACTCATCTCCAACAGCTACCCTTCTATAGAAGAACCTAGAAGAGGGATACTTGAAGACCCACCAAGTTACAACCAACACAATCTAACATAAAGCACTTAAAATAGAAAGAAAAGACACTCAACAGAATAATAAACAGATATGGAAGGAAAAACCTAAATTCTAGGGACGACTACTTAAGACAAGAGAAAGAGACAAGATTTTTTATGCTTTTTTTATTCTTTGGTGTCTTCAAATTGTTTTTAGTCTGCTTTTATTATTATTATTATTATTATTATTATTATTATTATTAATTTTATTTTGTATCTGATCACTTTTTACTAATTTTTCTCTTCCCAATGTCCACAACTTTTTTGGGTAAATTGCAAATCTACGTACCTGTGTTAAAGAAAATAGGCAAACAACCCCCTTATGAAAAATAAAATAGTAATTCACCCTTTTATATTTTTCAATATGTAGTAATTTTTACTTCCTATATTTTTAATATTGAAGCAATATACCTCCCAGCCTGAGGAGGTAAATTGTTTCATTTTTTTTAAAATACAAAAAGATAAATTACTATTTATTATTCATAGCGCCCAATTTGATCATTTTCAATATTACAGAGGGGATAAATTACTATTCACCCCATCTTCTTTTCTTCTTACTCGTCTTCCAATGATTCTCATGTATAGCTTTCTTTCTTTTTTAATTTATTTTACTTATTTAATTAGGATACATAACTTTAATATAATAATTCATTTAAAATTTACAAAAATTAGTTGTGCATACAGCACACCTGCTAGCACCATTTATCAATATTTGCGCCACCGCATTCACCATAAGGCATAAGCCACTATATGATGGTCAAAGTCAAATAAGAAGGCTAAATTACAGAAACTTTTGGTAGGCCTCTGCATTAATATATGATGACAACGGATTTACATATCATAGTTTAATTAAATATAACTATTTTCCTCAAAATTGTAGCTTTTTCTCTCCCGCATATGGCGGGCCTTGATTCCAGAAGGAGAGAGTCACCGACTGCACAAAAGCAATAAACTCTCATGTTTGATTTGTATGTTTAATCCTACATACCTTTCCCTCTAAATAATTACACAATTATATTTTTTTTAAATTAATATTTATATATATATATATCATCTTTTAAATAATCACATTATTCAACTGCATACTAACCGAAGTCACCGAACATAATGGTTAGATACAGGATACGTGATTTTATCGTTTACTTTTTGTCAAAAGTTAAAACGCGAAACTAAATGTGTCTAAAAGAATCCAATTATAGGATCATTTAAAAAATTTGCGTGAATGGAAAGACGAAAAGTGTAAATTTTTCGATTATATGGAATGAAAAATACAATTCTGCCTATTATACAACTGTGATTAAAACTTATATTTAATTGGTTTTGGTGAAAAATTTTATGATTAAATAAATTAGTTTTAAGTATAATAATTATAATTAACTTAACCCTATCTAATTCTTCCAAAACCTAGGGTTGATATTTTATGAAGAAAGAACCATATATATTATTAAGAATGATAAATGCATCATCGAACACAACCCCGGAAAAAAATGCTCAGGAACAAAGTAGTCAAAAGGCCTGGTTTTGCTACCTCCCCTATATTAGTTAGTCACAAGATTATTAGGAGCTAAGAAATAATTAATAATGAAAAAATATTAGGAGCTATACAAATATCGTAATTGGACAAAAGGTTAATTACACATGAATCCCTTCTAAAATATAAAATTATAATTTCCTCTATTTTTTTTTTTTTTAGAAGTGAAACCATTTACAATGAAACCCCAACTGTTGTGGTTTGCATAAAAATAGTGTCCTAGATAAAAAAAAATTATATAAACTTTGAAGTTCACCGTTGTTCAACTTCATATAATTTATTAACAAAGATACTCTAGTAATTTTTTTATAATTAATAATAAAGGGGTAAATGTAATGAAAAAAAATATAATTTACTCTTATACGGGGTGGTATTTTTTGACATGTATAAATTGATTTTTTGTAATTTCGTTCTGTAATCTTAATATTTTGACAATTTTAATTTTTTTCAATTAATTTAGCTAAGAATTGCATGTGACTTGCACTTATTCAATTAAATTATTGTTTTAGTCTGGGAACTTTTGGGATTAATAATTTTGATCTTACAAGAATTGTTTTACAAGACTACTATGATACAGTTGAATTTAACATATTCGATAAAATATGAAAGTAATTTTTTTTAAAAATATCATTACTAATCATTATTTTTCTAATTATCAATTTTGTAAATTGTATTAACTAAGAAATATCATTCTATTACTTTCTAATTTATTAATTGTGTATACTAATCATAAAATGTTATTGAATTGTGATTCATTTTCTATCCTTATTCCTTTCATAAGTTAATTAATTCTATTTTCACTTAGTTCCACTCCTACATACTAGTCATACCTAAAATTTTACACATGTGGAAAGGTATTTGGTTATCAACGAAAGAACAAAAATGCAAATAGATTGTCAATAAAATTATGGGATAATTATTACACTACTATCTCCCACAGTTTGATTCTATTTAATAAATAGACCCTTTCCGTTAGTTAAAATTGACCAAATTTATTAATATTGGCAAAAAAGTTGAATGAAAATCTATTCACGTCCGATTGACTTATTACTCCTATTATTGGTCAAACAGATATTTTCTAATCAAACTATCTTTATACATCTTCACACCACATGTAATGCATATACCCACCCTGATAAGGGTGTTTCGGTTAAAAAAAAATTCTAATCAGACCATCTTTATACATTTTCACACCACGTGTAATGCATGTACCCAACCTGATAAGGTTGTTTTAGTTAAGCAGATTTGTTTGGTCTGCAATAAATGAGTATTAAGTCACCTGAGGGTAAATTATATGGATTTTTATTCAATTTTTTTGTTAATATTTTTGGTAAATTTTCACTAACAGATAGATCAATTTATTACATACAAATAAAAGTTAAAAGTACTAAATATAATTTATCAAAGCACAACAAATTTAAATATAATTACATCTAATATCATGAAATAAAAGTGTAATCATCCCACAAAATTATAATATCAATCTTTCGTTTATTACGTAGGTACTTGATTGCACCATTCTTGCAGCAATCCTTTCACTTTTTTGTCTTTTTGTCTTCGTTTCTGGTAATTGGGAAAACCCTCGATTGTTTCAATTAATTAAACAATCTCGATAATATTAATTATCTACACAAATACAGTGATGGCCAACTGGTCTTTTAATTTATTTTCAAGATACAAATATAATTTTATTTAAATATAAGGGTAAATTACATCAACACTCCCGAATGTTTGACATAGTTATAAATACATGCCTGTTAGATAAAATATTACATTTACCCTCCTTGAGTTTATTCCGTTTTACAATTAACTCCACCGACACATGTTATTCCCAAAATACCCTTAATAAAAAATTTGACTATAATTTGACCCATCTTTTTAAATGAAAATAGCCTTTGGACCAAATTATAATGTTTCAAAATATTGAAGGGGTTAAATGTTATAATCTTACATACTTTGTACTTAAATGCATTATTTTTTTTGCTAAACTTGTGGTTGTTGTTTATTAAATAATGTGGGGAATATCTTATATATTAGGATATATTACATCCACACCCCCTGATATTTTATTATAATTATAAATACATCCTTGTTAGATAGAGAATTATATTTTTCCTCCTCGAGGTTTGTAAAACATTACAATGCTTGTAAAAAAAAAAAGTGCGCAAATACAAAGACGTCCTTCATTTATCTGGCAAAAAATAAAAAAAAAATTAATTTTGAGAAAGACTAAAACCTCCTTAAATAAAACTTCATTAGGAAATAAATGTAATTTTCTGTCTAATAAGGATGTATTGTAAATATACTAAACCTCGTGTGGATGTAATTTATCATAATATATATAAGATAATCCCGTAACATATAATGAAAAAAGTGGCTACTTTACCAAAAAAAAATATTACATTTAAGTACAAAGTATGTGAGATCAGAACATTTAACCCCTCAATATTTTAAAATATTACAAATTGGTCCAAATGGCATTTTAGTCTGGAAAATTGGTCAAATCATAGTCAAATTTTTTATCAGGGGTATTTTGAGAATAACATGCACTGATGGAGTTAAATATAAGATGGAATAAACCTCAAGAAGCATAAATATAATATTTGATCTAACAGGGATGTATTTACGTCAAACCTCAGGTGTTGATGTAATTTACCCTAAATATAATCTTCATTTTAAAGTCCAAAAAATGTCAAAAAAGAATGATCAGAAAAGGAATATCACATTTTTCATTCCATATATTAAATTATTTGGTCTCAATTGTTTATTTTTTGCACATTTAATTCCATTTGTTAAAAAACGCAAAGTATACAAACGTCAAATTTTAACGGAAAAAGTCACATGAGAATAGAGATCGAAGAGATATTTAGTTCTATCATGATATTTGGTGTGTACTACATAAAGTTTGTATCTATCTATCCAAGAGGTTTTTTCTAAATCGTGGTATGAGTTAAACAACAAGATAATTACTTCAATCGAATACTTTACAGGAGCATGCTAAACTATTAACGGTGGATGACTTCACTATCTTTTTGTGAGATAAATCATGTCTTTATATTTAATAATAAGTAATTATTTAATAGAAAGCTTTCAAGCAAACTATTATTCTTATAATTCTCCTATGGTATAAAAATCGTCTATCACTTCCACAATAGACATTCCTTTCTAATTATTTTAATCTACTATTCTGAATTTAATCTTTGTTTCAATTGAGCATACCAATATGAATTTGAAACTTCTAACCATAAAGAATTAATTTACATTTGACTATGGTCTTACTTTATATATATTAAATATCAAAATTTCATTGCTCACTGCTATTTAAGAAGTTACATGAACAAAATAATTATTTCAGTGTAAAGAGTGTAGTAATTAATAACTATATATCAATTATTTTCTTTTTTAAATAATGTCAATGAAAAAATAATAATTGGCATAAGTAAGTTAGGGTATATAATCATAAATTTATATCATTAAGTTAATATTTTTTGTATATTATAAGGTGAGTTTATACATAGATTTAGATTTACTTATGTTTGAAATTTCTTGATTTGATGCTTGATTGTGTAGAGGTTATTTTTTTACTTTACAAAAAAATTTATCTATCATATGTTTCATCTATGAGGATCAAGTTCGCAAGTATAGAGTACACAGACCAATTCATTTAATGCTTTGTAGTCATCGTGGATATATTGTATTTTTTTATTAACCTAATTATAGTTTATTTATGAATATCAGATATGTGTGGAAACTACCTCCATAATCTCTCTAATTAGACAAAATAACTACTAATTCGAATACACGTTTTATGTTAGATGTAAATAATCTCACAATCATATATTAAGTTCACTATTTTGTGTGTGTAGTCATTTTTTATGAAAATTTGTAACGAAATTTATCCAACACTTTATGTGTGATTTCTTGACCATTTTAATCATATCAATGATTTGCCTTAATTTGCTACAACGATTTTTCACAATTCAGCGAAGAAACTCTAGCGTTCTCAGGATAGAGAAGTTCAATGATAGATTGAACCTATTATGATATTTTCATTTTTTCTACTTTCTACTATCAATTTTTTGTTTCATGGTTTGATGTAATATATAATTTTTGTATTGATTATAATTTTTTTTAAGAGCTCACACAATTTTTCTTATGTTTGAATTTTTTTATTTACCTTTCATTTTTTTTTATCAATTTTCATTTTATGAGATCATAAAAGCTGAAAAAAATTTCATTGATTTTTACTTTTTTTACTATCAATTTTTATTTCGTGAGTTCAATACATATATGATTTTTGTGTTAATATGAGGGTACTCCGGGAACAGATCCAGTGGAGACGGGGTGGGGCCTGTAGCTCAGAGGATTAGAGCACACGTGGCTACGAACTACGGTGTCGGGAGTTCGAATCCCTCCTCGCCCACAACTGGCCCAAAAGGGAAGTACCAAAAGCTATGGAACTTGGGTAGGAAAATCATGATCGGGATAGAGGACCAAAAGCTATGGAACTTGGGTGTGGGTCTTTGGAATGGCTTTTTTCTTTTTATTTATTATTTATCGTGAATGATGAAACTTTTCTTATGTTTGAAATCTTTTTCATTGATCTTTAATTTTTTTTACTATCAAAATTTATTTCATGAGATCAATAAAACTAAAAAAATATTGCTTTTTACTATTTAATTTATCAATTTTTGTTTCATGAGTTCATAAAATATATGAATTTTGTGTTAATTAAAATTAATTTTATTTAATTTGTATCTTTTTATCTGTTCATAAAGTTTCTTATGTTTGAAATTTTTTTCATTGATTTCTAATTTTTTATTATCTATTTTTGTTTCATGAGATCAATAAAGATCGAAAAAAAAAATTCATTATTTTTTAATTTTTTTATTATCATTTTTGGTTTAATGACATTATAAAATATATAATATTTTATGTTAATTATAATTATTATGGTTTAATTTGTATTTATTAATTTTTTATGAGTTCGTTAATTTTTCATTGATTTCTAACATTTTTTACAAACAATTTTTGTTCCATGAGATCATGAAGATCGAATTTTTTATTTTTTTTCTACTATCAATGTGTCTTTTA